>JTDE01005661.1:23506-45509 GCA_014338405.1 Paragonimus skrjabini miyazakii
AGAGATTGGGATTCCATTTTCGAGCTAGCCTATCAACTGGTCAACCACTGGCCGGCTGGACATAAAGACCTCACTTACACACCTCCTAGTCTTATACCTTGGGGTTTACACTGAATAAATGGTGTGTGAGGGAAACCACAAATGGTCCAACGCGAGCCACTTGCGGTGATGGTCAAGTGCAGGCGTCCTTTGGCTTTGGTCGTTGTGATAGGCTAACCCGAACCGGATGTCGACAACCATGGTGAGTCTTCTAGCGGGTGGCCGATTGCAAACGTACTGCCGATAGGGGTATTTTGCTAGGATGTGTTTGTAGCTGCAGCCTTTCTATCCGATCTTATTCAAGTAGATCCAGTTTTGAGCATCCACTGAGATAACAAGTAGTTTTCCTCTGAACGTCGCCCAAAGTGACTGAGATCAACTCGCACGAACAATTGCAAGATGCTATCAAATACACATCTGGTAGCATGTTTCGTTTACTTCATTGCAGCTATACGGATTGACCTCCAATTGTAACGTGGAATTAGTGTGATATCGGATCCAGTGTTCATTTGAGATCGAAGAGAGATTTCATTGATATCAATCACTATAGGTCTGCGTATGGCTGTGATCGTCTTGAACCTGTGTAACCTTTCTTTCCAACGACTACCGGACTGGTCGATGACCGATTCCCGCTGTTTTTTGAGAGTGGCGGCAATCTTTTCTATGCCGTCTACGACCGCATTTGCTGCACTTGTGATCTTTGCAAGGAAGGTGCCATGATAAGTACGTCTTCATACATGGCTAGAAGCCGTACATGGCCTAGAACGACTACTCTTATCACACTTATGCTTCCTGTTTGACCTTACCGGTACAAACATGCGTACAAACATGGAAAATTTGTTTGACGGTGACTGCTCTATCGTGACCGTGGCATGCCTTAGATTGGTCAACGTCTATTATGTATGACGTTGCTTACGAAATTTATTTACGGTTAGCTCCCGTATACTGCGGCTCTCACAGTTGTAAGGTTCAACTTAAGTGCATTGACGTTTCACTATTCAGCCAGTCAAATGTCAGTTCAGACAGATCATGTCCAATCTGAATGTGACTACGTTCATCAGTCTCATCGTAATTACTGACTAACTTCTGTTGGACACCCATTTTAATTAGTTTATGCCTACTCACAACAGTCTGCGCAACGTATTGATCGAAATAGTCTTGGAGAACACATAACTCAACTCTAGACATTCTTCCACCCTAGTTTCTCCTTCAGGCACACGGAACGGCCTTTTGTGTAACAGTCTACTGTTTTAGGACAGTAATATTTCACTAATTAACTCACAGAACTGGGGGAAACAAAACGGTACGTCTGCTTTGAGGACTACATAAATTATTGCAAAATTATGCAAAGGATTACCATTAAACCTGAACTAGTAAATCCGGGTTTGGTAGTTGAGTGACGCGCAATGAAACTGTACATGTTCATAAAACGAGTGCAGAAACTGTTCAGCAATATATCACACCCCACTTATCGTGGTAGATGCGCATAATCCCACCCGCTGAAGTGCATACACATATCTTGGTATTATGCTCGGGCGTTTGCATCCATAAGTGATTCTGTATAACAGAACGTTCTAAGCTAAAGGCTTATCAAGATATGACAAGAACACCAGGGGCTTCAAACTTATTCCACGCATCCCAGATTGTTTGGATGTACTGTGATTGGTTGCAATGTACATAATGGTATAGGAACGAAATACGCTGGTATGTTCGGTTACACCCAACCAGTATGAATACCATACAGCCACCGGTGACTAATACTTCTAAACATTAGAACTGTGGACAAGACCGGAACATACTGCCAGCTGTTAAGAAACACGTCCTGCACAATTCTGTACAGACTATTCAAACGCTTATTCCTCGACGAAATGATGAAAAGACTAGCTCAAAAATTTGCGTTTCCCACTCAATAAAAACACTGTCGTGCATGGAGAAAAAAAAATCAACCATATGGCACTAGCGATGAATGGGGCTTTCATCATTTACAGGTAGACATGACACTTACGCGGTACTCCTGTTTCTTTGTCGTCCAACACCTGCACGCAGAAATATTCAATGTGACGGACAAAATAGAGTCATTGTGCTCCCGTGACGTCCTTCACTACGGAATGGACTACTTGTTCCAGAATAATCACCCGCCACTCCAGCTGACTCAGTACTTGATCAGGACCACCACTTACATAGTGGACACGTAAACGTTGCTTCAATCTCGTCTTCACTAATTTCCAGACGTTCTCAGTGGGATTCGGCAGGGGCGAATACGCAAAAGCTACTCTCCTTGATAACCATCTTCGAAAAAATGGCTTCTAAATCAGTATATCGAGGAGTGTCGTCAAAAATGACGCTTACCAGAATCAATGGAATTTATATCTTGATTAGTACGAATGAAATCAGAGCCCGATGACAAAACATCCGCCGAGAGGCTCGAGTCACTGGAACTTCACATCCGATTTTCCAGAGTTATCGCCCAGCTACGCGACCACGACCGACCGTCTAAATAACGTCGACTCCAACTGCTGCTATATTTATACCCCACTGGTCGAACTATCGTACTGTAAGTCCTTCATACATATTCCCATTTGCTGATTACATTAAATACTGGCCATATATTTCTCACATTGTTACAAGTAACATACTCTGAATCGGTACTATGACCTCTCCCTTTTTGTTTATTTTGTGCTCCATTATTGACTCATGCTTGCTGACGGTTAAATTCCGTGCTCAGAGTTCACTTGGTTGTTAGTTGTATAAGTTGCTAACCATTACTTATCTATGTACAAAATCAGTTTTATCCGAGTGAGTCTTCAAAATTCTGTCTCGCTCTGCCCGAAACGAGAGGCATTCCTTCGCAACGTATAGGTCGTACTAGACCTTTCTGTCATTGCTCACATCAAACGTAAGCTTCAGCCTCTGTTAGTGACAAGAATGCATGCATTCGTTCCGTTCACAGTGTAGTCCCATCGAACTTGTGCAAAACAAGTTGAAGTCGGTCGCATCAGTTCAGCGGTCTTGGAGCCCGCATAGCCTTGCAACAATCGATAAACAAGGTGTCGTCGTATCCCCCGGTTCTCAATGGTATTCATGCCAATAAGGATTTGCCACAGCTTCTTCACGGTGATGAGCCACCCATTCAAATATCTGCTGAAAGCGGTAGTCGATACCTCTACAAAAACTCTGCTTTCGCATGCATTTGACAAAAATGCAAGTCACTGCCGGGTTTGTGAAGACCTATTTCCGTATAGTGTTGATTTTCGACTTTGGTCTTCACCAAAACTGAACATCACCCACAATCGATCGCAGCTGTCGCATTCCTGTGGGCTTTCCGGCCGGTCCCTTTCGAAAAGAAGCACTAGACCTGAGTTTCGCTCTTGTTAAGGCTTGCTAGTAGTGCATATCCATGCCATAGCCAGGACTAGAACTCCAGCCACACTTTCATGAGGCAACCGTGTTGATCACTGACCTCACATTGGGCAGCTGCGACAGCTATGATCAATTATTGGAGATGTTCAATTTGTACGATTCATTCAAACTGTTACATCTACGGCCTCTGAAGGATTATGTTCCGCAACTGATACAATCGATATGGTGCCACTTATACCCGATCTTACAACTGACTTCAGTCAGATGCACTAACCATCGTCTCTTCCGAAAGCTACAATAATACGCCTGCGCGTGTCGTTATTGCTGTGGCGGTATTTGTGTCTAGCATCTATTACTGGTCATAGAGTATTAAAGCACGTTTACGACAGTACTTGACAGCGTTATAAGCCACAGGGTAATTGACGGCGTTCAATGGTTCTTACTCTCTGTCTTCTATGGGCTAAACTCTATACCCCGATTAGACCATATGACGGCTTTGACAACTAAAGTATTCTCCTGGGTATCGTTCCATCGCAATAGCCAATGCGTGCAGCAGAAAATAAAAAGATCTCAAAAACAACTCCACCAGACCAATCATGAACCACACTAATAGCCTGAAAATGCAGTAATGAAATACTACGGTCCTAAAATGAGTCTTTTACACAAAGGATCCCTTCTTATATCTAAAGCAGAAACCAATATGAAAAGGAATATAGTTCGTTGGCTTAAGTTCCTTCGCAGTTTTTGCATTACGATGCTCCAAATGAACACGTAATCCAAGTAGCCCACAATTCATGGATCAATTCAGAAGAAGTTCGATGACAATGGAAAAATCGTCCATCAACATGTTACTGATGGTGAGCTTCCTTACTTAATGATTCTTTCGTTTGGCGGCCTCCTTTCAGGAAGCTTAAAGCAGCCGATTCCCCTAATAAAGCTGAGTAGACAAATGAGAAGACGAAAACTACGTGGTTTCCATAAAAATCTTCCCTACGGTTTCATCACACATATATATGCAACTAACGTTAAGTAGGTGAATCGGAAGTCGCGGACTAGGGAGGCGGACAAACAGACGGCGAAAATAGCATGAGGGTTGTGATCGGTAATGACAGTTAACATAGTCGTAACGTCAGAACAACTGCTTTTGAATAGACAAGAAGAAACGGTCACGACTGATACGTGGAGAATAGGCTTCCAGTTGCTCCGAAAAATAGAAGAAAAGACTTCCGACGCTTACGCCTTATGCCCAATTTGGGGGTATGGAGGGGTGACGTAGTCATGCATCCATGTGCGATCAAAACGTTTTAAAGTGCACCTCTATAGTTGGCGTGTAATATTGTATTATGTTTTCGTGTCCCACGACATAGAAGTACCATAAAGTAGAATACAGTGTCTCAAACACAAGCATACATAACTACGTAAGCAATTCTTTTGGTGCACGGTTGTGGGCGCATACCACATCTAGTAAAAAGCTGTGGCGTGAGATTATTGGAATGCGTAGCGCAAATCATTCAAGCACTGGAACACCAAAGTTTTGATGCTTCCATGAAATATTACATGCTGAAGCACATCACCTAGCCATGACACTGAAGTTGTTGAACGTAAACGAGGCAGTCGTATCACACCTACGATTGATAAATAAACAACCATATGACATTACATAACCCACAGAAGAGGTAAACGATTCTGTTGAACAATCAGTGTCATGATCATAGTGGATTGTCCCCAAAAGGTCGTGTGTAATGTATCCCGTTAAATACTATAATTTGCTCGCCAGTCGTCTCTTTTCATGGTGCCCCGTCTTCATTCGTCCGCACCTTTGCTTTCAGCATCACAGCAGGAACATGCCAATAACATTATTGTGGTATGTAAAAGCTTCGGAACATGGGCAATTCGTTCGAAAATATAAATATTTCGTCCGTTCACAGTGTGCAAACAACCGACTGCTGAAATGAAGACCCGGTCAGCCACGAGGCTGTTCATGATAACGAGATCTCGTCACCACGACCGTGTGATCAGTTGTGTTTTCGCTCTATACTGAACAGTTGCGATGAGAAGCACAGAGCCCAGGTATTACGTGGTAGATTGAATTTGGGAAAGTATGCCTTAGTAAGCTCCACCTTGTCATCGAAATAGCTACCTGGGAGGAACGAAGTGAGCAACACTAGTAGGGCCTGCTTGTCACGTTTTGATTATCCGGATCAATTTAAACGGGACATTCTAACACAGTCAGACCAAAGATAAGCGATAGCCAAACTAGAGGTAGCGTCATCATCATCATAGACAGCAATACATGTGGTTCACACTGCTGCTTAACTGTCACATAATCATGAGGGAAATAACAAAAATCCTATATGGGAAGAGAGAAGAAAAAAGAAGGGAAGGGGAAGAGGACCTAACTATCAAAAATAGCTACGTCTATATTCAAACATACAACATCAAGGCGCCTACACCTTGCAAACAAACAACCAAGCAGTAACTGAAAGTAAGGCGTCATCAGCAAAACAGCATCCATACGGCTTTGACTGTCCCGCGTCATCAGGTACACTCACTTCACAAACAACTCGGCAAAACAACGATAACATTCACGCCAGTGAGCTCGGTTAGCCGCCATCTCACTTAACGTCTCAAGCCACCGACTATGTAGGTCGCGAAGGCCCCAACCCGGGAGACGAACCCAATCTACAGTGACCAACGCCTTCGTGAACAATTTCATTTGTCTACGCCAGGTCATCATCCGTCCACATCGCGCCAACCGGCCGCAGCGTCGCTATGGCAGATGACCATCTAACCTGTGCAAACGCAAGGATTAAACAAAAGAACTCGTATGACAATCAATGCCAAAAACCCGCTTCCTAACCTCCTCGTTGTTCACTCGCTGGTGCTACCCAATATAAACGATTGAACGCACACTTCGGTGGTCAAATACCAGAAGACAGTTCACATCCTCTACCCTGAGCGGCTAAGTTTCGCTGCTGTAAAGTAATACAGCCCTCACTGTTGTCTGATATACGCGACCCTTGAACTTCAGAGAAATACCTCTCTGTCGCCAGAGGTGTTCCAGATTAGTGAACACCGTCCTGGCTCGTCTATTTCAGTTAAGCATCAGTGTGAAACACTGATGTATTGCTGTCTATGATGATGATGATTTCAGTCCTCACACCTCCACCTCCGCCGCCGATGCAGTTTCCCAGGCATACAGACCGGCCAACAACCTCCATGACTTCATTACTTAACATTAAATCCATGTAATCACAGCAATCTTGCAGAAGCACTTTGAGGCTGCAAAGCTCACTCCAAATTATCTGACAGAACGCGAAATAGCGTCCAGCATTGTTTGTGCTTCTTGAAAAGTGTTAAACAACAACACCTTGTCGTCAGCATAAGCAAGATCAGACAGTCTTCCACCAAGCAGAAAGTTCACGCTGGTATCTTGTGGGTGCTGCAGACAATCATTTATTATTTAGTCTTCGACACAGCTGAACAAAATTATGAAGATGGGCAGTCTAGACGTAGGCCGCTCATGGCGCTGAAACTGATAGACAGTTCACTCTAACCTGAGTTGAAGTAGGGTAATAAGGCGCCGACAATATATTCATAAACTCGGTCGGTCCACCCCTGCGTTTAGGCAATTCTAAAAGTGTAGATCGATCCACCAAATCCAACGCATCTTTATAGTCGAGGAATACGGCGACTGTTGGCCTGCGGTACACATGACATTGCTCCAGAATTTGAGTAAATTGTGATCCATGCATCCCCGCCCAGGATAAATCCCTGCTTGTCCCTCCCAAATGTTTGTACCCTGAGCTGCAGTGAGTTGACGAAATATAGTGGATGCCAGAACCCGTGATGACCGGGGTCAAACTAATTCCCCATGGTTTTTGAAAAAGTCCCTGATACCTTTCTTGAATATGGGAACTATTACCGAGTGACCCTAGCAGGGAGGAATGATCTCCATCGTCCACACAAGTCAAAACAACTGATTTAAGACTTCTAGTGGCAAGCTTGTCAGTTCGTCTATTCACGCATTTGGGGTTAATTTCAAACTTGGGAACACGATCGATATTGATCATGAGGTGGCGACCGCGAAATAATGCAAACCCACGCCACCTGGGGTTGGAACGGAGACGCGGTGGAGACAAAAGAAGCTAAATTGTTTACGTGTGCAGATCCTTGGTCAAATGTCAGTATCTACTCGTTAAAATTGAGGGTGCAACCAGTTTCCATTCGTTTGAACCAGCCAACTCGACTTCAAGAACAGCGAATTGTTAGGCTTGAATGCGGATCACCACTGCGAAGCACGAGCTTTTCGCAGACAAAGTTCGACATGTATTCAGATAAGTCGCCCGACTCACCTACCTTGGGTCAATGCGTTACGCATTCAGTGGGACCGGTGAACAAAATGATATACAGTAGAACGCTTATGGACAGACCATCAACCATATCTTCCACCCGAGCCATGCGTAATACACCGAACATAAGTGTGTCAAGTTCGTACAACACATCAAAAATGGACAGAACGCTGTTCTCACCCAGCAACTCAAGTATTGGTACAAAAGATTTTTATGCGCCCACGAGTGCCATTTGAAATAACGCAGCCAGCAATGACAGGATGGACAAAATATACTATCCATTGTACAATAAAATTTCAATCCTGCAGAAGAGCGCAATTTACGTTTTGTCAAATTGTGTTGGTATACTTGCTTACTTAACTGTTCAGTACATTTAATTCGCATCGGACTAAATTAACTCAGTAGACAGTTACTAATTTTTTTTCGGTTTGCGAAACTGATTTTAAAGGTAATTTGAATCGTTTCTCACAACTTCATTCACATCGGTTGAATAAATGCATCTACACTCATTCAGAGGCTGATTATGTCGTAGTGATGGGAGAAATGGACGAAACCGAAGTCGTCGTGAAAAGCAGACAATCCAACTAGCCGCCCTCGCCTAGAAAAGACTCATGTTTGCACTGTGATGACGCTACTCAACATTGAGCACTGTCCAAGTGACTGACCTCGATTCCTGACCAAAGGGACAGTTTGCAGATTACCAGCAACATACATGAGATGCAAACACGAACGACAATACCACACAATGTACATACAATGTCATCAAGACAACGAGAGGGTTGAATGTACAGTCTGGCCGTAAATGGACAGATATCAAGACGATTCACGTCCATTCAAATTAGTTCACTGTTGACGATGGCGCCAAATACCGCCAATCAGCGTGTGTGTCTGCTAAACATGTTTTTGTACCGAACTGTAGTATCTTGACAACTGGCATTACGAAATGAAAAACGTTACCATGTAATTAATCATGGTACGAACACCTACCCTATTTGAACACTGCCTAGAAAATATGTTCAACGTTTAAACTCCCAGTAAGCATAACCTACAAATCTAAGTTTTTTTCACAGGGATCAGTTAAGACATTCAACAAACGGTTTATCATACATATATCAGTAGCTTTGATCCCGACTCGTTGGCTCAAACCATTGTTCGTTGTGTCAATGATGATTAAAGATACAAAAGAGTGAAAAAGATGGTGTGGACAAGTCGATAATCAAAGTAACTGCAAAGTAAATACCACGACAAAATGCTCCATCGGGAAATGTTTCCTATGTGGTGAAGATGGCCATTGCAGCTTACGCGGGATGTCTACAGGGTATCGTCAACGGGACCTGTATCCATGGTACCATCCATTGATTTTTCAAATAGTTCAACAATGAACAGCAAAACAAACGTTTGGTCGGTACATCGCATGCACCACAAAACGATTGCAGGCTGCGTATTCTCAGTAGTTCGCGAATTGAGAGTATTTATCGTAGGTTCTCGTAAACAGACACCGATGAGCTGCTGATCAATTTCAGGCACGCAAAATGAATCAGATTCGTGGCCAAGTCTGAAAGCGTTATTGCAACCCGTGGTCAAAAAGTCTGAGATGCATGACTGCAAAACGAAGACCGTACAACATTTAAGTTCATTGCACACGGGATATGTAAAGTGATTCGTTATCGGACCAGGTTACATGGATGTCGACTCTGGTGACTGAGGGTTCCCTTCCAAATGTGATCAACAACATGTTCTAACGCTACTTCTGGATTCCGTCACCAATTTTGTTGTCACAGTTCATTTCCCTTCACTGCTCTTATCACAGTCATTTTCGCAATACGCCATCTGTCTCCTTGATGCAGTCCCATCCTTTAAAGTTGTATGCTTCAAGTAAGCCGGTTGTCAGCGAGAAATTTGATAACGTTGTATAAGTAACAGAAGCAGTTGCAAAACCATGCGGACAATGTCTATAATGTTGATGAGACTGTCGTGAATCTTTCATTTGGCTCCCATCATCTGAGGAACGTTTGCTCCTCATTTCACTAAAAATTTAAACTTCCTATCGGATACCATCAAATGTAAACTGTTACGCGAGCGTCTTTGGCGTCGTACTTGAACAGAACAAAAGAAACTGTTTTAGAAGACAATGTATTTGAAAAGACAGAAACGAGTTGAAGAGTCGGCAAATTTGAAAGCCACACCACCGTGAGTCGTTGCTGTGATGCAACTGCAGACGAAAATCGTCATGCATGCACACAAACCTCACTGCCTCAAGTAAGTTAACGCTAAACTCTATCGCAAACATCGTGCATATATACAGTCCTGGATCATTACTACGTCTTACCAACTAGTATAGTGGAGTTTGATGTACAAATGAGAAGGCAAGAATACTAAGTGACGTTGAGTAGTAAGCTCGACAAACACCATACCCCAGCTACAGCCACTCGATGCTCCATGAAAAGCTGCTATAGACGGATTTTAGTTCAGTGGTTAAGTGATTGGGCCCATTCGTATCAGTCCATGAAGGAAACGTCACCATGAGATTTTGAAAGATAAAATGAGATGATATGGGTGTAATGATAACCACTAACTGTTGGCGAAATAGAGATTATTGACGCCCCAAACCCAAACCAATTTCCCCAAGCGGTCTACTCTGAAGATTCACTGAAGATGCTTAAAAATGGTACTGGACTCAGCATCAATGCATCTGGCCCTACAACGCAAACTGGAATTATGAAGTGGACGCCCAGATTTGGAAGAAGCGACAACCGAGCAATGAGAATTTTATAAACTGAATATCTGCTGACGAAGAGTCGCAATCACGGGACACATGAATCCTTCCATTCGCTATTCAGGTAAAGCAGCAACAGAAATTCTGACCTGTTGATTCGACAATTTCAACCAGACTGTATCTCGATAGTCTAGCTAAACTTCTTAAAATACCGTATTTCACACCTCAATCCCAGCATAAGGAAATACTTGCAGGCGATGCTGGTTACAACGTATGACAAACGAACATCGCTGAAATTGTGTCACTTTTTGATGGATAAGACGCATTCGTATTGCTTTCAAGTGATCACTGAGGAAATGAAAATACTTCTACGCATCGCCCAAAGGGAACTGTTCTCAGCGCTCGAACTTGTTAGGATGGCGATCTAGTGTATGCCACCTTCCAGAAGGAAAGAAAATCGACGCAATGATAGCGCGAAATTGTATATACAGTGAATTTCCTCCAACTGATCAACATTCCAATAATCCGAAAAATGGTATAGCGAATTACGGCACAACTATACAAAAATTAGTCACATCGTGGATACCAATAATGAGTGAACTATGTAAAATATGACTGATAGATCGTCACTTGGTATACTCAGTGATGTGATCGGGAGTGGCTTTGGTCAAGTCGATGACCTTGACGCAGCCTGCGTGTTGTGTGCACATGCGTTGGTTGTGTCAGCATACCTTGTGGTCGTGTTACCCGTTTTGCAGTGGGATACTCTGCATAGGATATCCAACGCTGGCAGAAGTGTACTTGTGACGGCAGAGTATCCGCAACCACTGCATGTACATGAAAGTGAGAACAGCGTAATGCTGAGTGAGTGGGTGTAACACGATGCAGTCCAGCATTTTGATCGCGTAACAGACGGGCCGGGCTAAACATTCAACCCCGATTCCACTGCCGCAAGAATGTTATAACACTAAGTCAACAAACAGCGGGTAACGCGAGTAGTTATTACAAAGAGTAACGGATAGTGCCCTAACTTAAGTGGGGTGAAAGTTCGAACCGTGAAGTAAACGCAGGCCGGCGTTAAGAAAAACCAGGGGAAGTTATTACCCCTCGGCTTACAGTGAATGATTGCATTAAAGGACGGACAAACTCGAATCGGATAGTCCAAGGGAACGTCACATTTACAGCGAAAAGAACACGTACGTAACACGGTACATATCAAGAATAGTCTTTCTTTTTGACACAAAAGACTGAACGTTAATAGCCTTGATAAATCCATCAGTAAAATGCGAGTAATATAAAAACAATTACAATCACGCTTCTTGCGTAGATGCCCATGTCTCCCTCAAAATTGAAGGTAGAAAATAAATAGATTCTTGTCAATTTGCCAACAGTTGGCAGTTCCTTCGGGTGGTGCACCTGTATTGTGGCTGCAAGATAAGCTTCATCTGGGAAGCTGTTTACTTCTGAACAATCATTGCGCACTATGTAAAAACACGCAAGCACGAACGCGAACAAGTGCATCCACAACCGTTGGCAGTAGTGCATCGTCTGTCTCTTTGTTGGCACGTCCGGCATAATGCACAAACACATTTCCAACCATTGCTTTTAACTTCTGGTGATAAAAACCACCCCTTAATTCACGCACGTTTGACTCTTACCACACTACTCACTAATGATGCCGTGCGTTATATAACACACGCAAGGTTGTTGGCCATTCCCCCCATAAACTTTCGGTTCTTGCGTGTTTTTTCTTCTTCGTACACTTGCACTTGTTACCCTCCCATTCCGTCAACAAGTGCCAGGATCAACGGCAGCCCAAGCCATACAAATTGTGGGTAAGGCCCTAAACTGAAAATGTATGTACGCACGCACGCAGAACATTAAGCCAGACACAAGCTCGAGTTACACAGAAAGAAACACAGCATCCGGTGTAGTGCAAATGGACAATCGCATATACTACTCGTCAGTAGTCAGGCAGATGCACGTATTTAAGAACTGAAGTAGACGAGAAAAAATACGAAAAGAAACATTGGAGTGCACTCAGGCACGAAATGGTGTTTTTCATACATGAACGTAGCGCTGGTAACCGTGGAGTTCCCGGGTTAGTATTTGTGCAACTGAGTGTTTTTTTTGAGGCAGTGTTGAAGCATATACCACGTGTGCTGATTTTCTGAATAAACAATCCTTGCTTCATCTGCATTCTTGGCTCACAACGCCAGAATGGACATCTGCTGATTGAAGAGACAGAACGATACAAACTGTGATCACAGTGAAAAATGTTTGTTGATTATAAGCTACAAAAGCGTTCATATTCCATGGCATACCGTATGGCTACGACCGCGCGTTACTTTGTTATGGTCGTGGTTCACTAGGTTCTTTGACTTCGAGTTTGTTGGTCCTTTCCTATTTTGCACGTGTTGTGCAGTCTCCTTCTTTGGAGTACGCTACCTTTTGCCCTGAAATGGTGATATTCACTACCAGAGATGCAAAAAATTGTTATGAAAGGCCATCAGAACAAACCCACTAAACTTTCTAGGTGGTCTGATTCAACAAGGAACGGTATTACTGGTGGTATATCTAGGCGAAGTTGTCAGAACAACGAACCCAACTAACCAAACACAACATACACGAAAAGTCGGGAAAACGTGTTTTGAAATACTGCTGTACATGTTCATGAAAGACAAAAGCTAACTATCCAATCGGTTTACAGGTAACAATAAAATAATTCATTTGTTTTTGTCGAACATTGGCTCTCCACGATATTGCAAGGCAGAAGATGGAGCTTCGGAGGCCGCATTAACCTCTGAGGATAAATCCTGGCTCATTTGCCGTTTCAGACGAGCATCAGATACGGTAGTTTTAGGCAAAGCCTTTGTACTTGATATATCTTCCTGAGAGCGCAACAGCCCCTCAATATTGAAGCCGACGAAACCGACGATTATTGCAAACGGTAGAGCAATGTATCGAGAATTAGCTCGAAGAAACTGAGCGATGATTGGCCACATCGAAAATGCTATGCAACAAATTGGACAGAAGAGATGTTTGACTGAAACGTGAGTGACAACAACCCAGCTGGTAAAATTTGATAACTAACAACGAAAATGCTTTAGCACTGAAGAAACGAAACAAGCATACTAAGTGTAGAACGGAGTCGTGAAGAAGCAACCATACTTTCTTCCGTTGGAAACGAATCAAACGACTCACAGACAACCTATCAATCAATAGTTCACTGAGCTGCATATAACGCACCAATGATTGTTCATGAATAAATGAACACCAACCTGAACGGGGTAAACCCTTCATCAAAGAGAATACGTTTCTATCACGTATAGTTAAAAAAAACCTGGCAATTGCCCCAAAATCTACCGAACCTTTTAATACTGAAATTTAATGTCTACATCTGTTAGTCATCCGGTCAAGTCGCCGTAAAGAGACTATCATCTTCGAGCTTAGAACCTAAAGATACACCTAACAGCAACCAGTTATTCGCTTCGAGCACCCGACAACCGCAAGTAATTAAGCTGAAACAGAAAAAGCGTAGATGAGTAGATAAAGATAACAATGTATACAGATCGTATTCATTACATACTGAATAACCGAACTGACGATCCAAACATAGTCTTTCATTTTCTTTAGCCATATTTTTTTAAATATTCGCTTGCATTTCACTGAAAAATCCCAAGATTTCTTCCGAGAAATAGGTATTTCCACCAATTTAACCTATATCCTGGCCAATCAGACATCCGGCTACGCTAATAAAGACCTTCACATACATGCCTCCCAATCTTATTTCCTCAGGTTTACTTCGAATACGGAGTGTGAGTGGAACAAGTGGTACAGTGCGAGCTACCTGTGGTGACGTATGTTTGTTTGTTGATTCATGACGGCTATGAGCCTGACCAGAGGGCACTGTGGCTCGAGCCATTGTTCACTTCAAAAATAGTGTGGAAAATTGTGAAAGAAAAAAACAATGGAAAGTGGGAAAACGGAAAAGGCCAAATAGAACTGGAAACGTCACGAATGCGGACTCGCCAATGACCACGGCACGTTGTCATCTCGTATGACATTTTTAATTATCAATTTGAGTGATCATAAGACTTTCATACGGATAGGTGAAACCAAACTAAACGGAACAATCAGTAACCAAACTTCGTGACCACATCGACGTTCAACCATCCCGCGGTTTTACCCAATTATTAGTGGTCACAGTAAACAATGTCTTATGCGACCAACACAGCTGACAAGCGGAGTACGTGATGCAATCATAGTAGATTGTGCATTTGCATTAGTTGACAATTTGATTATGTATCCGCGGTTTTCCGAAATACTTCCTGGCGAATTGAAGCGTGGCTCACATGATCGTTCCACTTAATGCAGACCAATTGATGAAGACAAAAGTGGTCAATAACAGTTAGTCTTCTTCGCAAACAAACCATGGTCCCGAATCGCACGGCAAAACGAATCGCATACAAGCGCAACATATCCTTTCAGTGAAAAACGGAAGTTTATTCAATGTCACAGGTGGCGCCCTAAACATCCGTCCTCCTTATCCTCATTGAAGTCTTATCGCCAAGTTCCACAAGCATATTCAGCAAAATGTTCTCCATGGCAAGATTAAATAGGATGGGATACCCCATGAAGAATGCTACCGTAAAGATGAAATACAACAGAAGATTGACCATAGGCGCTCGCCTTGCACGCAAAGTGTACACACAATGACCTACAGATTCACGTATTTCTATAGTATGAGGGCGATCGATCCTGTCATAGTTGAGGGTCATCGCCCGAACGTTTTGGACTGGCGACTGAAACTTTGTAGGTCAATCGAAACGACTCGGACATATCTACCTGACGGTTGCCCTCGTCAAAGTGCGATGCAACTGCACTACTGGTTGGTTTTGTGATTCTCGCTTTGGCCCTAGCAGGATGGTGCACTTTAATCCATTCAATTTAGTTGTTCGACCGGTACATGCTGGCGCACAGCAGCAGCACACATTGACTAGTCGTAGATGGGTAGCTTGTTTGCAAGACTAATTCTGAGCATCAGTCTTGCGGTGAACCAGGTTCGTAATAGTACAGCAGGAAACGTTTGTTTCGGTAACTGGTGTAAAACGTCAGTTCACTTGTTCACTATCCACGCCTCCTCTGAACGGGAGTGAGATGAACACAATTTGTCGTTTGACGCTTGAGATGAGAGGATCAGCTTACATGGCGACTATGTTGCGCGTGGCTCACCTGTCCGCGCAGCCAGTTCCCCGTAGCGAGTTAAGAAGAGTTCACCCTCTAGCAAGTATTGCGAGCAGATTTTCCTGGCGTGAGACAGTGAGGAACTGACCAAGTTTAATTACTGTTCTACAGAGACGGAATTGTAGAAATCGGTATATTGACCCATTCCCGTTTTCTTACGTGAAATAACCTGTCTTAAGGAACAATCGGAATGTTGACACATCATGGAAACGGAAGGATTCATCTACCTCCAGTTCGGTCATGAGTTGAACGGATGGATGTGTCTCGCTAACCACCTCAGGAACAGATCCGCATTGACCGGATGACTGTAGTAACAACATTTGAATACTCTTACACGGTTCTTCATCTTCCAATTTCTTCCTTGAAAGCATCGACTGAGATTGGATTTAGGGACAAGCACATTGCCACACCATGAATATATAAAGATGAATCGCAATATGATTCGAGTTGTGCATTAAGAGAGCAAACCAATAGGAGGTGTCTTTCGACTTATGATGAGTGTCATTTTTACTTCCGATCGATTAGTGTGATCACATCTATTGTTTGTATCAGTAGGGCGTTGACGAAAACTGAAATTGAACTGGTGTACACGATGGTTTGTAACTCCCGGATCTTAAGCAGCGTCAACAAACTTGAAGCCTTATCGTAAGTTGTGCGGAAAACTAACGATAAATAAGCTCAAGCTGGGCAACTAATCACCGTGCAGTTGTGTGACAAGATGAACTGCGCATGTTTAGGATTGGTCTACGTGACGAATTCTCTGCGATACTGTGGTAGACCGTACAAACGTAGAACCATAGGACTACTGGGCTTTCGTGCGTCAAATTCAGTTTCTATTACAGTTCTATCTTCCACAATTCGTTTTAAGAGTTCAACAACCTGGATTTCAGTCACTACAGCTTTGTCCTTTATAGTAGTAACCATTCCAAGTATAGTTTCATTCCGTAACGTTTACCTCTTCTTAATAACATGCTCAGACTTATCACACCTTTCAGAGTGTCCCTATCCGCTTTTATGAGCAACTGCTAGCTTGTGGTACAAGCTTTCGAACCGACGGTCTTGATTAAGAACCTTAATCGTTTTGTTTTTTAGGTCTGGGCGTCCTAGTAACATCTCAGCCCACAAACAACCATGTATCTTCACATTACTAATTTCACACGGCATTGGTCGTCTAGCAGTATAAGTCGAGTCGCCCTATCTGCTGTATACGGCAGGTAGATAGGCGAAAACAAGCCACTACCGACCTCCCACTGTCCTATCAAATTTAGTTTTCAGGACCTTCCGGACCCCCATTTTTACTGATTATTTTGTAGGTCCCATAACAGATATAGCTGACCATAGTAAGATTGTCCCGGTAAGTCTCACCTGTTATCACATTGCACCAAACCTATCTTTTTCCTTATGTGGACTCAGAACGCGAATTAGCATAGATGCTTTCAACGTTCGCACACTAGTACGCCAATAGGCCACAGCTTAGGTTAAAATCTACGATGAACGACCTGACAGTTTCAGTAAGAGTGGCGTTCGGCGTGTCCGCTAACTTCTATCACTTTTGTTTAATTCCGTCACAGACTAAATAATCGAATATTGTCCGCGGCACTCACAAGCTCCCAATGTAGACCACTGAGCTGCTAGAAGATTGACTTATATGAATAACGCTGACGATAAGGCGTTGTTTGTCAACAATTTTCAAACATCACAAACAATGCTAGACGCTCTCCCACATATTTCGAAATGCGCCTTGTAACTTCAAAGTGCAAACTACTTTTTCAAGTCTCTTGTGATCACGTAGATTTAATGTTGAGTAATGGGGTACGGAAGTTGTTAACCGGTGGTAAGATGCATAAGCAGGGGCATAGCGCATGAAATGGAAACGCGTAACCCTAAGGACATGACGGTATTCGCTAAGCCAGACTCCACTTGGAGACAGAGACATTTCTGAGGCTTAAGGGTCAAGTGTACAAGGCGATAGTGAGGGCTGTATTACTTCACGGTTGCGAAACTTGGTCGCCCAGGGGAGGAGATACTAATCGTCTTCAAGTACTTGACCAACGACGTCTGAGTTTGATCGCTCGCATCGGGTGGAATCAACGGGTAAGCAAGAAGAGGTTAAGATGCGAGTATTTGATTGTGACTGCCAAGCAAGTTCCCTTGTTCAATACTTACGTCTACACAGGCTTAGATGACTAAGTCACGTACTAAGGATGCCTGCTAGTCGTCTGCCACGCCGAACATCGTTAGCCGATGCTGCGGCCGACTGGCAAAAAAAGGTGTGGGGTTATCGGATGACTTGGCGTAAGAATATGAGGCCATTCACTAAAGGCCTAGTCACTGTGGGTTGGCTTCGTCTTTCGGGAGAGGGACTTCGCGACTCACAGAATCGGCGGCTGGAGAAGTTAGGTAAAATGGCGGCTAACTGGGCTCAATGCGTGAATGCTGCTGCCGTTTGGTCCAATTGACTGTGAAGTAAGTGCGTTTACTGACGCACTGCAGTAAACGCCATAGGGGAACCATTTTGCTGATGACGCCTTACTTTAAGTTACAGCTCGGTTGTATGTTTGTAAGGTTTTGATACCTTGATGTTGAATGCTTGAATTTAGGTGTAATTACTGATGAGTAGTAGGGAATTTTGGTTTTCACATAGATTGAACATCACTCATAATCGATTGCAGCTATCGCATTCCCATAGACTTTCCGGCCGGCCTCTTTAGAAACCGTTTGCTAAGCGTTCTACAGGTTTTTCTTCCCGAAAAACGGAGAGAGAGAAACCTATAAATATTTGATGTTTACCTCACTGTAGGAATTTATGAGCCTGTGAACTGAATAATGTGACATAGTCCTAGCTATTTTCCGACTACCTAGCACAATACACCTGAGTAATTTACACGTATGCCCATTCATCCTGGCTAACAATGAAGCCAAGCTAACTGTGGGGCCTCTTTAGCAAGTAAGCACAAAACATTTCGCGTATGATCCGCATGTCATATTGACCGAAAGCATAGCCGGAAACGTAACGCAGCGTTGCCGAAACTCGAGTCTAGTGCATCTTTTCGAAAGGGGCTGACTGTAAAGTCTATGGGAATGCGACAGCTGCAATCAGTTGTGGGTAACGTTCAATCTATATGAGAGATGTAATTGTGTTTAGTTGCTTTCCGTTTTTTTTTCTTGGTTAGGGCTTAACTGATTCTTTTATGTTGTTTAGCAGTAAAGCGTCAGTGAGAACTACTGACATATTGTTGTCGACGAGAATGACGATCACGTGTTCGTCTACTTTACTTTTCATCTTCGGTAATTCGTTGTCTATATTGCGGGTCGTCATTTGTTTTCGAGAAGTTGAAGATCTTCCTCCACAACAAAGATGTTGCAGCCAGCTGGACAACAGCCCACAGCCATCAACACAAAGGTCAAGTTGAACATCTAAACGGAAGTATTTGGGGAGCTATCAGATATTCATTCAAAACACGAAAACTCAACATTAGGCAATGGGAACCTGCTCATTTTGATGCATTTCATTCTCTTCCTTATCTTCTTTGTACGGTGGTGAACACACTCCACAAACGAATGTTCCGAGATAATCGCAGACGAAAGACACATACGCCACTACCTAGCTGCCCGCTCAACTCAAGCCAAGTTTTACTTCGGAAGATGAACCCAACCGTTAACTATGATCAGTTGGTTGAAGAGGCACAGCTTACGGAATTTAACCTGAATTATGTTCACATCCATTTCTTAAATGGCCAAGAGGATACGGTGTCGCCCAGGTATCTCGATCTTGGTAAGCAGGGTTCGGAACAGTTCACCGAAAACAATGGAATGGGTTTGCCCCAAAATACATTAGGATTGCGCCCCGTTGGCAGTGTACCGGAGAAGTGTCTAACAGAATTCAAATAGCTTCCATTCTGTTACTGGAAGGTAACAGTATAGTGTACGCGCCCTACTGTCCGTGAACCACGAGTTAGTGCAACTTCAGATCATTCATTCACACAAGATTAATGTGTGTTCACTACATCATTCATCTCCAGTCATTATTTATCGTGTGTTGTAATCCAGTTCTCTAATAGGCAGAGTGAATGTGGTATAACTGAAACGTTCACTTATGTGATATTGCATACATTTCTTACTTCCATATCCACGTGGCTATTTAATTTGCTTCTGTTTACATTTTAACCTCATGACTCAGTTAAAAGACTAACAAAGTCAATGCATCCGGTCTGTGTTTCTATTCGCAGCTTCTTAATAATCGATTGTTTGGTAGTCGAAATCACACGATTGTCAGTCGTGAAATTAAAAATTTACCAAATAAGCGTCGACGGACTATGCCGCTGCTCACACAATCAGTCCACACGATACTGGCGTAGACAACTGGTTAAGTACCATGATCTTATATGCATTTTTCATGCGACGGAACCACACCACTAATCAACAGAGCAAAACAAAGCTTACATGCGCATTGTAATCACTTCATTTAAGCGATAATTGAAGATCTTCCTGATGTCATCAAGGGTAACTATGATAAACCGCACTACTTGATTTTGCTAACCTCAAGGAAACCTTATCAGTCATATGGCAAACTGACTAGGTGACATTACCTATGTAGAAGAAGCGGCCAACAGTCTCGAGCGGTCTGTTTGCAATAGCAAGAGAGAGAATATGGTTCAGATTATTTTGTAAAAGCAACTTGAAGGTACACAGCGTAAGCCATGTAGACCAGTAACAGTATTTAGCCCGTTTAGCGAGGTCTGTAAGTTGTTAGCTTACTGCCTGGGAGAGGTTTCATCTTGAGAACCTCGAGCGCATCCAGTGTTTCTTCCAGAATATCATCAACCATGCAACCGAAGAGAAAAAGAAGACAAGATAACCCTGCAAAGCGCCACTTGAAATGAGCATGACGTCTTAAATCTGCAGGAAGTTAGAATTTTTCAAAGAGCAGTAAACCACAGCAAGCGTCTCAGTTTTGGCTTTTTTTTTTGCACGCCCTGCCTAGGCCCAGAAGTTGGTAAAATTTAAATGCAGACAATATGGTAGTGGAGAACAATTCTTCATTCAATCAGAAATATACAAGCCACTAGAAGAAAAGATCACTGAATCCTATAAGGCTCCCTGGCGAACACAAGTTTCCGATATCACCCATGGATGTTAGAAAAAGCAAACAACAAATTATTAGTCAAAAAACCAAATGCCAACTGATCTCCACGCGTACTCTTAGTCAAGAATGGATTGTGAAAAACGAGTGATACTAATATTATTACCGTGTAAGAGTTTGAGGACAGACTGAGTGTCAAATCAAAACCATAGTACAAAAATAGCTTAGAAAACAAGCAACGGGAAACAGAAGGAAGCACAAGACATATGAGCATAACAAAATGGAACACCTTTTAGTCAGTTTTGCACTGTGCACCATTTTCCCGATCACCAAAGGGTTAACCGCCGTAAGTATGATTCGTCATTAGGGCCGGGGCCTTCACAGCGCACAGAGAGGGGAGCTGGGAATGTTAGACGAGATGGCGACTAATCGAGCTCACTGACGTGAATGTTGTTCGACTGAGTTATCTGTGGAGTAAATGAAATCAATAACGTAAAACAGTGAAAGCAGCAAATGAGCCACCTTGCCGACGACACATTACTTTCATTTAGTCGTTTGTTTGCATTCCGTTGCCGATGCAATTTCCCAACTGTAGAACCCCTCCCTGACTTAATTACTTAATATAAAATAGCAAGTCTTACGGAAGCATTTCGGGGTTGCACAGCAAATTCCGAAATGCACGGCAGAGAATGGGACAGTGTTTAATTTTATCTGTACTGCTTGAAGGTTGTCAAGCAATACCTTCAGTCAGCGTAGTCCAGATTAATCCGCTCTTCAACAGATAGCATCATCACCCTCACCATCATGGACAACAATACATCAGTGGTTCACATTGATGCTTAACTGCCACATAACAACGAGGGAAATAACAGAAAACTTATATAGAAAGAGAAGAAAAAAGAAGGAGAGGGGAAGAGGACCTAACTACTAAAAATAGCTACGTCTATATTCAAACATACAACATCAAGGCGCCTACACCTTGCAAACAAACAACCAAGCAGTAACTGAAAGTAAGGCGTCATCAGGTACACTCACTTCACAAACAACTCGGCCAAACAACGACAACATTCACGCCACTGAGCTCAGTTAGCCGTCATCTCACCTAACGTCTCAAGGCACCGACTCTGTGGGTCGCGAAGGCCCCAACCCGGGAGACGAACCCGATCTACAGTGACCAACCTCTTCGGGAACGATTTCATTTGTCTA
>JTDE01005663.1:32506-42935 GCA_014338405.1 Paragonimus skrjabini miyazakii
ACGATATCCGATTTCTGACAGCAGAATCGTATTCTACGGGTCAGGTTTACCCTGGCCCTAACAGTAATTTCTGTGCATGCGGCTACATTCGATAGTGATTTTCCAGAAGAGACCCATTTGCGAAAAAATTGGATTTCGGTTGGATTCGAACCAGCAACGGAAACAACATACCCAAACGTGACACATGCTCTATCAAATCTGCCCAACTACTTATCAGTGGTTTTCTGGTTATTTTGTATTTGCCAGTGAGATCATATTTATGTACGTGTTAAGCCTAAACAAGTGAAACTTTGTTTTCACTTTTGCATGTGTTCAACCGATCGAGTTAGGGGAACACTTTAAGGGGTAATCAGTACGTTTGATTCAAGTTTATGTTTCTTGTTAGGCGTGTTGTCTTTACACGAGGTTTTCAGGGATGGTATTTTCTCTCTGGCCAATGTTTTTCAAATAACCGAAAAAATCTTGCATACTTCCTAAAGTCTACTTCTTACTTCGTTATTTAAAATAAACAGAGTATTTGACAGGTGAGGAGAAAACAACACACAGTTACTTCATTCTGTTCATCAAGATCGAATTTCTGCACAAGTATTTCAGCTAGATCCAACTCGAATCAAGCTGCTCGGAGGTGTGTATGATTAATTGCACTGTTGAACGCAAGAGTGATTAAACTGAGAGTGGCTTCGTTTAGCCGACATTGATCACGCATGAGATGGGCATAGTTCACATAGCATTTTTATCTAGATACATTCACAAATTATTTTCCTGCCCACCGATACGCGGTCTTCAAAAAGACAGATTGGCTAGCGTTTGTACATGTTGAGCGAAAACCAGTGGGACGCTCTACTCAGTTTTTTTTTTTTGTTATGGGCAAAAGAAGCATAATGAAACTACGGTGTTTGGTTCAGATTGAACTAAGGATTGAACATTTTTGTAGAGCTACCGTGCTTATACTGGGTTTTCCCCTAGAGTGCCATTTGATACTAAGCTACAATTTAACAGAAGAAAACTGTTGATTTTTTTCCGAAAGTTGATTGGGCTAAGTTATCTAAAGAAACAGATCCTCACCATCGACAACAATACATCAGTGGTTCTCACTGATGCCTGGCTGCCATCCAACCATGAAGAAAAAATGAAACAATTTATAGCCAAGAAAAGATAGTAAAAAAGAGCACCTAAACATTACGTTTATACTCAAACACCAGGCATCAAGGTGCCTACACGTTGTGAGTGAAAGTAAAGCGTCATCAACAACAGTCTTTTTAAGGTTTTCACTGCTGCAAGTTATTAGGTGCACTTACTTCACAGACAACTCGGCCAAACAACGACAATATGCATGCCACTGAGCCAGATTAGCTATCAGCTCACCTAACGCTTTGATTCACAAGAGCCCTAGCCTAAGAGACGAATCCGACCTACAGTGGTGAGCACCACGATGAATGCCAAAGCCCTAGTAATGACTGGAGTCAGGCTAGTGCCCTTATTGTTTCCGTAAGACCCTGTGACTACCTTCCCTGAATAGGGAACTATTATCGATTGGTCCCTACACACAACAATGTTCCCCGTCGTCCACACAGGTTGAAACAACCGTGTCAAAGCATCTACTAACGCCTCTCCCACTTTGTCTGAGAAGTACCGGTACGAGATCACCTGGGCCAGCAACAATATCACGTTTCAGATTCGAAATACACTTGCGGACGTCAGTTTCGGTGGGTAATCTTAAATCTACCGACCAGGATGTTACGTCACAAGTTTGTGGCGGTAAAACGGTGGAAGCAGGATGCCAACTGAATTAGACCCTCAACGTGTTTCGTCCTGCGCACTAACCTTCGGAACTTATGGATGAGTGTGACATCTACCTCATCGATAACTTCATTGACAAACAGTCGCCTTGGCTCAGAAGCACGGATGAGCTTGAAGAGTCTGTCACTGTCCCCTGAAACGAAAGCAGTTTCCTATTCTTCAACTTTCTTCATTAGACAATTCTCAATGTGGGCGATCAGGCTACGTCTCAGATTCTTACGAATATCTCTCCTAAACCTGCTATGTGAACTCTCAGGAGGAGTGTTCTGTCTGACATCTAACAATTCAAAGGATTTCTACGAGATCCAATGTTTGTTTAACCCGCGTATCATCATGCCGCATGCTACAGTACCTGTTTTCCAAATGACCTGTGTGATTTGAGTCCAGCAGAGAGTAGGATTTCAGGGGTGAGAATTACTAAGCTTGTTTTGCAAACTTGTTTGGTATTTATGCATTGCCTAGGGTATAGCTAATTTCTTAACAGCCAGTCCGTGCTGTTGTCGAGGTCGTTGCCCAGCAAAAGTAAGAACAAAATGACAACGCATGGTCTGAATACAAGTATGTGCTCCAGTGAGAACGACAATCCTTGATGGAACCCCGCCACTTGTAACTAACGGTTGTGTAGTATGCTGAAAATAGATCTGATACAGAGAAGGTAACGCCAAGTATAACAGGGACGCACACAATGCTCAAAACTAGTGTTGGTTAAACATAGCCCATATTCGGCGCACAGTTGCAAACAGATCTGCAATTGTGCGTCCAATTTTAGTTCTAAATCATCATGCTTCTCTGTTCCGTAAGGTTTCAAATTTTCGGGTCCGCGGCCAGTGTTAATATACTTTCGGATGTCAAGGTTGTTTTCACTAGATTTTACGAATTGACCTAACGCCACTATACTTAGCCCATGTGCAGCACAAAGTTATGCGGATTATCTTCATACTTGTGCTCAAGTTAATAAGTGTTTTTGCCTATACACGTTATTTTGTTTGGTTGTCTTGTGCATGTATAAATCAAATACTGCTTGCCTTTAGACCCCAAGCAAGACTCTCCAGCAAGTTAGACCCTTTGAACCTGTTTTAAAATGAAGTGATCCCCGTTAGTTATTGCTACCTCGACTTTAGCTTGTTAATTCATCCACCAAAGTCACATATCTCATCGAACTCTTACAGTATTGTTTTTCCCCCACAATTTTACTGGAAAATTAACACTTTGTTAATCGAAGATTTCTTGAAACAAGAAACTTACATCCATAGAAAACGGACCGCTATTTCATCATCCAACATCAGAAAAATCTGTTAGTTTTTTGTAAAAAGATTATTTTTACACAAACAATTTCCCTCCTAACCTTTGTTGCAGATTGCTGTTCAGATAATGCGTCAGTGTATCTTGCTGGGCTGTTTAATTGTCATCTAAAATACATCGATTCATTTTGAGATTCATTTAGTGCTACGTCTTCATAACTTATCATCTATATCTCATATCTGGAGCTTGATGTTTGTTGTATGTCGGAGACGCGAGTCTACGATTCTAACACTGTTATTCACTTGAGCTCACTTCTAGATAACTGTCGATCCAAGCGCTTCTCTCTCAGGGTTTCTGGTGACATCGAAGTTGAGTCTCGTAGTCAAGCTAGACTAGGAATCGAACTAAGTACCAGAGCAGGGCGGTGTTTGCGCGATTGGGTCCCGCTGGACAGTCGCTTGTGCGCTGTCAGACTCAACACGTCGGTTAAAGTTTGTCAGCGCAAACCGGAAAAGCGTTGTGTTCATTATATCAGCGTATGCTCCGATGAACACCTGTTCAGATGCTACCAAGGATGCGTTATACGATGCCCTGGTTGACTTTCTGAAGCAGACCAAACACGTATATCTTCATAGTAGCGGGCGATTTGAACGCTCAGCTTGATCGTCTTTCTCCGGATGAGAAGCGGTTGGGACGAATGATTAGTGTCCGGGCACAACGCACTAATAATGGGGAAAGACTGCTGCAGCTGTGCGCATCCCACGGTCTGTATATTTCGAGCACCGCATTCCAACACAGGAAGAAGCACTGTGTTACTTGGAGACCTCCATGTACCTCTCAGTCGTGGACACAGTTGGATGATATAACAATCAGTTACAGGTGGCGCCAATCTGTTAAGGACTGTTCTGCTTTTTGGAAGAACCACCTAGACTGTTAAATTGTAGACAGAACAGAAATACCGCCAGGATAGCCGTTACATGGGAGCTGCTATGTACAATACTGAAAAATGACCTTCGACCATGTGACATAGTCTGGTATAGCTAATAAATGGGCCTTTCTAGGGTTGTCTCGAATTGTTCTACTGTAGAAATGTCTCCTATTGTAAGTGAGATCCTTGCCGAAGGGACTATTGTGCCGGAGTTAAAAAATTACGTACCTGTGGTTTATATCAGACCAATGTAGGTTAAAAGTTTTCAGGATTTTGAATGACAAATCGTGTTCCGTACACACGCTGGCGATTGAAGTAAATTAACTTCCGAACAGGAAGACGGTTTATATATTACACTTGAAACGAACGACAGTCTTCCTCTGCCCAAAATTCCGAAGTGAAGGTTGCTAAATTACTCGCAAGGTTTGATGTAAAAAAACAGCAACTGCTTTTAAGGTTGGGCTACTACAGCATACTTTGAATGATGTTTAATAGACGGCTGTTGAAAGTTACTACAGGGTTTCCTGCTTTCTACATCCCTTTGGAAAGACGTTTGTCACTCCAGTGGACTTCGTACGTATCCGTGAAAAATTTACGGTTCAACTTTCGAAAAACTGCATACATCAACACTCGATGAATTTAAGAGACTTTATTGATCATTATTTTATTCTAACAGGACCTTTAAATAATATCCGTGGCCATGCAAAAAATGCCTTCAGTCTATTTGACTGTTCGTGAGATTACGTGATAAGACACCCGGAGGCCGGAAAACAAATGCTTTCTCTATCCAGAACTAGTTAAAGACACATGTACAACCTAATTGTGGTTGTATTGGTAGCAAAATTGTAATCGTATAATGAATATTCTTCACTCTAACGCATCCAGTATTTTGTGATAATGTTTAACACAAACAATGTTGAAAATAGATCACTATTCCACATGTTTCCGCCCATCCTCTACATACAAATCTTTCAGATGCTTGTATGTAATTTTGAGAGGCTGTTAGAGCTCGCTAGTTGATAGTACATTCCCCAGACTGTATTTTTGACTACAAACCTGCGGCTATTAACGGCAGCTCTGTAATTCTAGTAAATTTCTATATGGAACACTTTTGTTGCCTTTAGAGTTTGGCACCTTTTAAGGAGAACATAGTTTTCCCATTATCTATTGCGATGTCCAGTTTTGATAGTCGGACATATTCGACGATTTTTGGATTACTCTCTTGCCAACTATGTTTCTGTTAATTTTTTGTTGAAAACTTGTACGATGGTTGACGGAGCCTCCATGTACAATCATATCACAACGTCCACAGTTACTCTACCCCTGGCCTTCTTTACATATTCTCTTATGTTTACTTCAGTTATGTATATTGTGAAGATGACGGTTTCCTACAGCTAATACAAGAATATAGACGATGAATGCTAACCTCCAGTGTTTTACTCATGAAACGGTTCCAGACTTAGCTTATCTATCGCATTTATCTGACCTAAAGCTTAATTATTTTGTAGATTTCCTCCGTTTTCCTGTTATTGTGAAAGCTGTGCACCAGTTCTCCTCAGCAGACTGTTAGCTGAAACACCTCCCAACAGTGAGGGAAATACTTCGAACGCCAAGCACACTTGGCTGCAGCTTTCTCACTCGGATCTATTTTCAGTCGGCTCCTTTCGAAAAGAAGCATTAGATTCGAGTTTCGCTGTTGTTAGATCTCATCAGCAGCGTCCACAAGTGAACATTGCTGAGTGTTTATGTGTGCCATTTCGGCTGTACCATCATATGAGGTCAGTGGTAATGTGGTCAACAAGACTGCGGCGTCGGAATGTGAGCTGGAGTTGAGATCGATGTCAAGACAGAGGTAGACACTTGACCATCAAGAGGATGGTGTGGTCTAAATTAACATTACCTCACTTTCTAACTCCGCTTTATGCGTGTTGCACAAGAATGAAAGCGGTCGAAGGAGAGTCTACTCTGTAGTAATGCGAAAAACTTCGACTGGTGCATTTGGCTTGAGTAAACGTCAGATGTGGCTGGACGTCATTTGATCTTGAGATACCGATCAAAGACTCTCAAAGAAGCCGGAATTTCTGGTTAGTTGAAAACCCAGGGACATTCTACCGACAGCCGTTTATCATTTGACCCAACGGCAAAGGTCATGTCGTAAACAGATGAAAATTGGAAAATTGCTACTTCTCGAGATGAAAGCAAAAAGATAGCACTTGTGACACTAAGCAGTCTCAATCTTTCTGAGTTCCCATAGGCCATTTTATAAACAAAAAGCAGTAAGAAAATGAGGAATTCTAGTTGGTTCTGAAATCTTAGCTGTTCTGTCGTCTGGTTTAACTATGGTTGTCATTTGTTTATTTTAACACGTGACACACTTCACCAACTTCCTTTACTCAGTTGCTGTTGATGCACCAGTTTGCACATGTGGCCAATATTGATTGACTGTAGCATTAGGCGAATTATTGATTGACCTCGGATGGGTCTTATTAGTTGTGAAAACGTGGTTTTGATGGGTAGGTGAATTGTTGTCGTGGTTTGAGAAATGATGTAGTATTGTATAATCGGCGCCCTTTTTGAATCAGTTAATTGATTATCTGGGTTGCTTTCAGTTTTGACAGTAAATGCTACCTATCCTTTGTGGATAGAAGACTGTGCGCAATTTTGTGTACTCATATCCTAGCAGTATTCCCCCCCCTTTATTCATGGGTTAATACATACCAACTAGATATACGATTCAGCTGGACAACTTTCCAACACATACTGCTGATGTGTTGAAAATGTGGGTTGTACAACAGAACATTAATCTAACAACTTGACTTGCATACAATCTGGGTGTGGGACCAGCTGAGAACTGTGTGCAAACAGATGTATGTCTGTGTGCAAAAATGTTGATTTGATGAGCAATACCAGGTAAGCTTGGAATGGAATTCCACAATTGTACCTGCACTGTTTTAGAAGCGGCGTGTACCAGGGTTACGTAGAAATTTTGAAGAAAAATTCGGGTCATATTTTGTCTAGTGCACTGTAATCCAAGTCGTTTTCAATTTGTTACATCGTTTCAACTTCTTTCAGCTGTTAATCAATTTGTAATCATACGCTCGAACGCAAATAAGTTTTTGTCTGTCAGAATAAACGAGATGCGAAAAACGTTGCGTTCGTATGTTTATGCGGCGCAGTTCAGGTCTGAACTAGCCTACAGGTCTCCTGATTGTGGGAGTTTTATCATTTCCTTTTCAAATAGATTGGTTTCAATTTGTTGTATTCATTCACCTCCCCTCCTTCTTTTGTCTTCCAGAGTTCTCTCTCACACAAAAATATCCTTCGCTATGTCGACTCTCGGATCAACCGTGTTCGAGAGGGCATTTTCGAAGTGCTTTTGCTGACCGCCTACTATCCTGGTAACTGGCTAATTGAGTGTGTTGGTTCTGTTGCACCATACATTTACTGTATAGCACAAGCGAGAGTTGTCGTCTGTATTGACATTAAAGTCCGTCTTGTTCTTCACTTTGCTTGGTTACATTAAGGCCAACGCTGAAGAAACTTTTGATCATGCTGATGCGTAGCAATCCAACCACAATACAAGCCTCCAGTCTTTCATGACGGCCAGTCAGTGCTGGCGTTGATAATATCACCTCTTGCGGATATTCGTGCGGGTCACAACACTGTCGTTCATTTGATACCTTTCGATATTTGTTGCCAAGCCTTGAGTCTAACTCTTTAGGAGATACATCTGCCTCGACTCCCCATTTCGGTTCTTCACCTCGAGCGACCACGGTGGTTCCACCATGGCCTTAGCCGCGTCGATCGATTCTTCACTCCAGGTGTTGTCCTCGATGTTAGATACAAGTGTTAGTTGTTTTGCCGGACATTCGATAGATGTTTGATTATTTGAAGCTACTAATTCATTGTCGAGTTGTGTTCGCTGTTTTTCTCAGCGGAGTCCGTAGATAAAAAACACTCGCAGGGGATGTGTAGAAACCCTGCCATGTATGCGTACCCGGACGGATGTCGGTGTGTGCGTGCCTTCGAGTCTTCATCATACCCTGTTCCGGTCATTGCTGCCGTTAGACAAAATCATCCCATCATCTTTCATCTTTACCTTCCTCATGAATTACCTTATAGAAAATAGTATGTATTCAGGCTGTATCGAATTTCTTGCAGGTGATGAACCCCTTGATTTTAATTATGCCTATAGTATTACTTTGTTCTGTGACGCTACACAGTTGACTCAAAATACTTTGACGTTATCAGTTCTTCAATATAGACTGTGCTTTACTTCCCCAAGTTGTCACTATTGACCCTTGTATTCGCCCACTCACGAATGACATGTTAGGATAGTCTGCTTGTGTAGGTTCAAACTTATCAATGGAGGTGTTAGTGAAGCTGTCGACAGTATCACTTCGAAGGTGAAAATGACGTTTATCAACTCATACTACCTGTGGCGGCAGAAAGACTTGAGCGTTTGTGCAGAAGGGCCAGAGTGCCTTGCATTCGTGCATTCTTTTTATGTGGTTGCGATACCTGCATTACTTGTACGCAGAATGTTCGCTAGGTATACGTCTTTGGTGTTTGCTAGTTGCCTACGATTGTCATATATGGTGAAATCATCATCTTTGTGGACGATAGTTTGACCGTCTGTGTGCTGAACACGATACGTCGTCATTGGTTTCGCTAGGTCGAACACGTCTTTCGTATGCCAAAACATAAAGTCTTGTTTACGAAACGCGGTAAAGACAGTGTGGTGATCAGACAGCGTCTTGACATTGACACATGAAACAGCTGACGTTGAGTCTTGCTTCCGTTGACACAGCTCGTCCCCTCAGTTGGGAACTCTTGAATCTTGAACATTTATGATTAAACATACTTTCAGATATGGTAAATTTCCGTTGTTAATAGCATCCGGAAGGGAAATCCTTTATATTTTGTTTATAATAACCTGATTTTATTTTGTTCCGCGTAAGGTGTTACACCGACCTTTATAACAGGTTCTGTTTTGAATTTGCACACAAACAGTGGTCCCCTCAGAGAGATGTGTGTCCACTCTCCTGAAGTGACCGTCTTTTTGTAGTCTTGGGGAACTTCTGTGAGAATGTAGGACCTTAAAATGCATAACCTCACATTCGACAACGGACCACAGTTCTGATCTTAGTTGAAATCCGACTCATCTTTAGAATGACCACAATTTTTATTGCAACAATTTTATATCTTGAAACCTGAAGTACAATTTACTTAAAGCAGCTGCCTCAGCCTCCTGCCCTAGGTATCATTATCTTATCGTTTTCATACGAACAGGTTTAATCTCCGTCACTCTTTTACAATTCAACTTACAGATCAGTGTCAGATTGCGGATGAGGTTAGTCCCACGAACGGGTGTATTGCTGCATCGTAAGCAATACAGTTCCCAGAAAATTAGCTTCTGTTTGCCATCAACAACAAAATAAACCTTTTAGAATCAGAAAATACATTAGCGTTTGCACAGTGTTCGACGAGAGAGGTGCACCATACAATGGGACAATATCAAGTTTTTTCCCGAAATAATGAACTATGTCTTGAGTATCGTTGATGCATTGTCCGAGTTGTCCCCTCTCTCACTCTTGTTAGTTCCTCTCAATAGTCGTTGTATTGAACGATGATTCCGGCACCCCTTGGTATATCAAGCGTTGTCCTAAACAGGATAGTTCATCGTTTCTGTGTCATGCATCACGTCATCAGTGGAGAACTAAAAGACGTAAAAATCTGATCGCCGATGCTTTGGAGTTTTTGTGATCTACGTAGCAGGGTTGAAATCATTGATGGCAGAAGAATAGTTAATGACGTCTCGTGTTTAACAGTGTTATTCTAAGTAATTTCTCTCTCAGTGGCTGTTCTTCACACCTCTCCTCTTTTTTGTATTCCACATCCTCAGGACTGAAATATTTCCATGATATTCATGGCAAGCATAACTGTGGATTATGAATAGTTTGACGCCTGTGTGATCCAATGTCTTGATTTGTCCGCCGGAGGCATGATTACCAAACTAGGCTAGAAAACAAGCTCAGTAATTCTCACCCCAAAAATCCTACTCTCTGCTGGACTCAAATCACACAGGTCATTCGGAAAACAGGTGCTGTAGCATGCGGCATGGTGGTACGCGGGTGAAACAAACATTGGAACTCGTAGAAATCCTTTGAATTGTTAGATGTCAGACAGAACATTCCTCCTGAGAGTTCACATAGCAGGTTTAGGAGAGATATTCGTAATGTTGTGACCGCAAAAGACGTTTGGCCTGAGAATTCGTTTGTTGAACAAACGCCCGTATAGGTCATGTTAAAAATCAAACCACAAACGCGTATACTCATTTGCAAGTTAGATATGCATTCACATCTATCATTGTCATTTGCCTTGGTGGAACTTCTGCCGAGCGCGTACACATTATTTCGATAGTCTCTCCTTGTCCCCCGTCTTCCTGGCATTCGCAGC
>JTDE01005666.1:0-35730 GCA_014338405.1 Paragonimus skrjabini miyazakii
TGTCGGGTCTCCCTAGGGGAGTACCTGTCGGTTGTCGAGCGCAGGGCGTACGTTAAGGGCTTATGGTATGTGAAGACGATGAAGTCCCTGCCTTCACCTTTCTAGGGAGTCGATGTAGTGAGATTATCATTGACTTCCGCAAAATCCCAAACTCCCTGCGACGCGAGGGTTGCCTTGCCAGTACCACCGCGCCTGTTCACATTTCCTTGTGAATGTGAATTCACTACAAACCACTAACATCAAAGTGAATGTGTTGGCGTAAGTATCGCAGTTTTGCTGGTTGCTGTATAATGAATCCGCACCATCTTTACTGTTGTAGGCCACATTCACTTGGCTAACAATGTTTTAGCTATTAGCGTTGGGAACGCCGCTCAACCAGTTTGACGCTTGTTTGAATTCTGAAGGTCGACTGGAATTTCCGTCGACATTCGTTCTCTCAGGCGTTTGCTGTGCCGTTGTACTCGAGGCTCTCTCATGTCCAGCTCCCTAGCGCCCTTAATCGTTGCATTGAAGTCCGCTTGTGAACGGTGAGTAAATAAATAAATTTTGTCTGCAGATCCACCGTCTTCTCACTGTGACTTCCGATCCGCGTTAATATAAGGCCAGGAAAACTTTGGACGTACGAACCTCGGAACTAGCATCACGATAGGTACAGCGTAGGCCACTTACGACACGCCGCTCAAGTAATATGCACCGTCTTCCCACTGATTTCCGATCCATGTTAATATAAGGCTGGGGAAACCTTGGGCGTACGAACTTGGAACCAGCATCACGATACGCCTGAGGGTGACCCTAACGGGACTGCATGATAGAAGAGATAAAGAAGAGCCCATCCTGTTCATCCCGAGTTTTTTAGGTCAAGCGGAGTTGGTCTCAAGTCTGATGGAGACCTCTTGTGTTTCCCCTGTTCCCTCTGGAGAATGGGGAGCGGTAAAGTTTCCGGCAATATCTCCCACCACTCTCCCTTCCGGAGACAAAGATGCTAGCTTAGATCGGACGAGAGTAGTATACCCAAACGTTCAGAGTCTGCTAAACAGTCTGGACGAGGTGGAGAAATGAGTTGGAAGTAATAACGCCGCATGTGACTGCAGTCACGGCCCTTGCACATACGTGGTTCTCAAAGGAAGTGATGGACGCTGAAGTCTCCCTCCCCGGATACACCCTCTTCCGCTCGGACCACTCTAGTGTTAGTGGTCGGCAAACAGGAAAAGTGATGGTTATTCGCGATAACATTCCAGCTACTCGCGTACTAGGGTGACGGTACTTATGGGAGACTGTGGTGCAAAGTTAACACCGAGCAGCTTTACTATACTCGGTGTTATGTATCACTCCCTGGATCGTTTCCACCTCAACTGTTAGACGATCTAAGGATCTTTGGAGGAACTGACCGCTGCTTGGTATTGGGAGACTTCAACGCACCTAACATCAGCTGGGAAATACAAGCATGCACTAGTGGTTCAGTCCGTTTTTTTGGAAACTGCTTCGAATGGCCGTCAACGGGCACGTGAGAGCTCCCACGCGGTTGCAGACCGGATGCCGCTGCAAGTTGGACTTAGTGTTATCTGCACTAGCGTTCGACATCAATCACGTAGATGTTTTGCCTCCAGTAGGGCGGAATGACCGTGCACTGTTGGACATTTTGTGAACAAGAGGCGAATTGCGTGCAACACCCACCCAGGTTTGACGGGATATCTGGAGAATTCCATTCGGAGAAATGAAGGAGGCCGCGCGCATCTACGACTGAAGGGGCAGCAGGATCACGGTTGATGCGCTTCGATGCAAAATTAAAGATAACCTGCTGGCTGTCGTGGAACGGTTCGCAGCGATGTCTCGTTGTCGTTCCCAGTCTAAAGAGCCACCGTAATTCAGTGTTGAATTGCATGCCATCCTCAAGCGCAGACACCGGTAGTGGATGAGTTGCCGGGCTGGTCATAGTTCCTACGATGCGTACCGAAAAACACTGAGTGAATGTAATATCATGAGGCTAGGAAAGCGTCAGCAGTACCAGGAAAGGCTGGCCGCGGAATCGGCAGTAGCACCCAAGAGGCCCTGAGCGTACATTCTTCGACGGACCAGAATCAAGGCAGAAACCTCGATACTGATGGATCAGTATAAAAACCAGTTTGTTAAGGACTAGGACAAGGCTCAGCTAATGACTCGGCATTACGCATCAGTCTGTTCCCAGGATTATCTGCAGTCTGCCTTGCTCGTCGATACTGGACCATTCCTTGGCGATTTGCTATTTAGCGTTGATGAGGTGGAACGCGAGCTAGGGTTGTTTTATGTCAATAAATCTTCCGGTCCGGATAACATCCACCATTTGCTGCCATGTGAACTGGCGGTGGGATTGGCTGTGGCATTGACGGACTTGTATCAGCGGTCTCTGAACGAAGGCAAACTGCCAACGGAATGGAAACAAGCAGTACTTATGTACAAGATAGGAGGACGGTCGGAAGCTGTCAGCTACCGACCAGTATGCTTAACTTGCGTGCTTGGCAGTGATGGAGCGGCTGATAGCCCGTCGTCTTCAGGGGTATCTGGACCAATTCCCGATCCTTAGTAGGAGGTAGCACGGCTTCCAGAGAGGGTTGTCGTGTTTGGCAAATCTCCTGCTTGCCAGAGATCGACGGGTGGGAACAAGAGCTAACGGCAAGATCGAACGTAGTGTTTCTCGATTTCAGCAAGGCTTTCGACAGAGTGCCACATCCGTTTGCTCACCAAGCTATCAGCGTATGCTGTCAGCTCGCCTATAATAAATTTGAAAGGAGACTTCTCCCATGGTAAGTCATTCGCAGCAGGGTCAGCTAACGCTTATTTGAATGGCTGCCTGCCCCAAGCGGTGTGTCACAAGGGTCAGTGCTCAGGCCCCTGTTTTTGGTTTTCACCAATGATCCATTGCACCAGTTGCAGTCGCCTGCCCTTGTCTCCGCTGGTGACATAAAGTATGGGGGACAGTCTCTTCAGATGAGAATAGTGGAATATTGCAACAGGACTTGGACACGACATCAACATGGATGGTTCAACGGAGCTCGCCTCTAAACGCACAGAAATGCTTCTTTATGTACCTGGGCGATATCAGGAACATCAAGGCATATCATGTTGAAGGTCACTTGTTAACACAGTATAATACCGAACGTGACTTCGGAGCGCTGGTGTCAGAAACCCTCAAAACAGGCTCATACAACGCGGGCTTGTGATAAAGCTGAAAAAGTGCTTGGGGCTATCTGTCATTGCTTTGCAAAGGTGTTCAGGGAGGACTTTTTGCTTACTTTTCTCATCCCATGTTCGTCCGAAACTGGAGTATGGCCACGCCGAAGTGTTCCTCTGTACACAACGTGAGGTCTCTCGACTTGAAAGAGTGTAGAAGGCAACTACACGTGTGGTTGTCGGGATGTGAGGCCTCTCCTATAACCGGTGGCTAGAGTATCTGAATATGTAGCCCCAGAGTTACGGGCGACTCCGCGGTGACCTTATTGTGATACGCCGCATTTTACGAGGTGACCTGGGCGATGAGCTCAGAGCAGATTTTCTCCTCCAAAATGAGCACAGGTTCCGGGGCCATCCTCTTACGATTCCCAAGCAGCGATCGGGACGACTTCACTCTGTGTTTTGTCTATCTCAGTGGGCAAACAGTAACTTGAATACGCTACCAGCGCAGGTGGTGCTAGCACCCAGTGATATAGCCTTTAATGGCTCCTAGATATGCATATAGTAGCGAGCTGGAAGGAGGAGAATAATTAACGCCCTGCTTATTCCGGTGTCGAGACGCTCAGTGAAGAAGCTCACACAGTCAGTGACTCCTGCCTTCCACCAGTGAACAATAAAAGGCTTTTCCAAATGCAACAAACGGTATGTTCGAGGAATTGGATTCTTTCGCGACACCTCTCCTACGAAGGTTGGTAGTAAATAATCTTCGTGTCAACCTTAATCAAAGTCGTTGGTCGGCGTTATCAATTGTCTCAATGTTTGGGAGGATGACTTGTCTTGGCGATCGACAAGAGGTAAGGTTGACGCATCGGGACTCACGAACGTGTCCACGAATAGGTAAAGCGGTATAGTTCCCTGGCCGACACGAATTTCTACATTGACACGTTGGTTTGGCCGGAGTTGATCACGATGGCGGATCAAGTGTACCCGCAACGGATATCTCATAAAGCACCTTACCCCGGCGTCTCGTTATCACACCTTCTGTCCACTGATCGCGACCGAGTTGATAACCGCCGGTGTTGACAGGCGATTAAACTGATACCGGAGCGTGTTCGCCTGAAGAAAATTGCTTCGTCGGGGTCATGGGGGTCAGCGTGGTTCGCACTTTACGATCCATCTGGGCTTCGACAGGAGATTGGTTACTGCTCAGCAACCTGTTAGGTGTCGTCCGGTAGACAAACAGCAATTGCTGTATTATTTCCTCAGACGCCCCCTTTCCACGCGATTTGAGAAGGGCACGTTCGAGTGTGTGGATGAAACGTCCTGCCTATCCGTTGGATTACGGATGATAGCTGCTGGACCAAGATTTCCTCGGTAGTTTATGATGCAGGTACTGTAGCATGCGGCACGGAGGTACATAGGCTGAGCAAACATTGGATCTCGGAGAAATCCCTGGAGTTGTTAAAAGCTAGACGGAACATTCCTTCCGGCAGTTCATATAACAAGTTTAGAAGAGATATCCGTGGAAAACTGAAACGTAGCCTAATTACTGATCGTGAAGCTCGGTAAATGGAGAATTTTAATGAAAGAGATACCGCTTTTGCTTCACGGAACACCGACAAACTCTAGGCTCAACTGTGCTACTGGTCCCAGGCGACCGTCTGCCAGTGAAGCTATCAGCGAGGTAGACTGCACACATATGTAATAAGTCCAGGAGGTAAAGCGGTGGGCGGAACAATTTAAGGATAATTTTAACTGGTCTCCTGCTTTTATTGTGTTGCCGCCACAAACTTGTAGTGTAGCACCCTTATCGGTAAATTTACGACCACCCACTGAGACAGATTTGCAAATGCATTGTCACCTCTCAAACGTAATAAGGCTGCTGCCCCAAATAATCTCATGCCGGCACTTTAAAAAAAAGGTGGGGATATATGAACTTAGTTCGCTTGAAATATATTTTGATGTTCACCGCTGTTATATGTAGCAGCTGACGGGAACATGCGGAATGGTACTACTATCTTGCAAAACCGGTCTTCTGATTTCACTATTCAAATTCGTAACTGAGGAAGGATGCTTTATAACAATAAAAAATAGACAGTGCGGGTGTTGTTAGCCTAATAATTTGATTACTGTCCTGAAATGTAGCAGACATCGTTATTCAACGAGTCTAATTAGAACGTTAACGTTCGTGCAAGAGCGGCCTGTTGACCTAACTGCTTCAGAGTGCGAGCGTTCGAAGCACCTATGTTGGTCCGCATTTTAAGTCGCACTCTAGGTCTGTGCGATGGTCAAAAGCTACCTGAGCCTGGATGGTAAGAAGGTGGACTTGCCAGCACACAGTGTACTATAGCTAGCCATATCTGCTGTGGAAACTACAGGGGGTCCACAGTAGCATGCTTTTACCTATCTACCCTGCTGTATGCAGCAGACAGGACGACTCGATTTATAATGCAAAATGGCCGATTCAGTATTGCATCACTGGTGTAGTGAGTATTCATGATTGTATTTGGTTACTAGCTTACTCGTAGTGCATCATCGGCGAAGAGACAACGAGTACATTAAGCTCAGGTAGGTCATCAGTATATCCACTCTATTTCTGCTAATGATTGCATCAACCAAGACCATGGTCGTTTGGCAACCAATCCGCTCCTCTTTTCAGAGACGTTTGTGTCCACGGTCTTCTACCCCTTCTTTTCTTCAGCTTTGTTGGTGTATCGTATGGTGACCAGTTCATCTGTTCTTTTCGTATTCCAGCTTTGAATTTTATACTTCATTCCTATCCTCTTTAGAAAGCACTAACACGCACATGCTTGTATTACATTTTACATATTTTTCTTAGTTTTTATATTGTCATTGTAGTCTGTCTGTCTGTTTATTTTCCTATAAATGAGGGTTTTCTTTTCGTGCTAGTCAATTAATTGGCTTACCAGCATTTACCGGCTGGATAGAAAGGCCTCATGCACACGCCTCCCGGTCTTATTCCTTCGGGTTTACACTGGTTTGTGAGCGGAATCACAAGTGATACAGTGCAAGCCGCGTTTAGCAGTGAGTAAGCGCCGGTGTCCTTTGGTTCTGGTCACAGGTGACAGGCTGATCCGTTACGGATGCCGCCAACCATTTTGGCTGAGGTACTGCCAGGATGCCAAGACTTAGACAGTTAAACGAATAGGATTCTTGACCGAAACCATGGACTCAGAAGCCTGTACCGCACAGCAACGGGTGAGTGACAGTGTACCAGAACTGATACTATTTCTGGAAAAGATGCCAGACTTCTCCCAAACTGGAGGGTCAGACTTTTGCCTATTGACCTGCTTGGTGTGAGTGACTGACGGTTTGATCATCACACCATCCAGCTTAGCCCGATGGATCATCGAGGTGTCCAAGCCGTCGCACCCCGTCAAAGTCCAGTCCCGTTGTGACTATGGTCACAGTCTTAGACTTGTGGTAGGCGTACACTGGCAGTTGCAGAGCGCTTTTGTCTGCTAGATTTGATACGTCAGTTTGTGTTTGACGATTAAATTATCTCCCACTAAAGCGCATGGCGAACACGGCACTTATTGTTACATGATCGAAATTCAAACAGGTGCCCTAAATTAATTCACGTTTTTGGAAATGGCCATTTGACATTTGAGCGGACATGTAAGCAGACAATAAATAGAAGCGAACACAGGTAGCGACATCGTTTGAGTGAAGGTGACAAATGCAACATGGACAGAAGCGTGTAACAGCATGATACCACCGACAACTGATAGCGATTTGGCTAGAGTGTGTCAGTTGTTAGGCTAGGCTGGACGTCGTTTGTTTGACGCTTCGTCATATCTCGTGCAGAAGTGCGAAACTCGACGTAAAGTTCGTATGGTATGCATACTTGTAGTGGGCGATCAGTGCCATCAGACTTTTAACTAGACACTTCGTCTGATGACGACCATTCACTGAAACCCAGTAAAACAAGTTTTGCTCTGTACGTACCCCCACTCCAGCTCGATCATGAGATTCGGCTTCGCTGCCAACAAATACCTTGGGAATCACTGTGAGATCTATGATATTATCTAATGACAAATCCCAGAGAATGACAACGGTGGAGTCGTGAGTGAACGTTTCGGAGGCATGGCGCACATCTATAACCAACCGCGAAAGAGTACTCGTCAGGGCAACTTTCGGATATATTTGTCAGCACGTACGGACATCAGAGTCCTCAATGTGTGGCAATCGTCTTAACTTGAATGAGTAGAAATTGGGTGCAGGGGAAGATGATGAAAATGAAAATCAGTGGACTGATCCGTCGAATCTACGATTACTTTGGGTACATCCAGATCGTTTACGTGATGCGGTTTGCTCTGGGGACGGTAATGGATGCGTCGGACTCGGTCTTACAAAGCAACATGGTGTGGCATTTTATTTGAAGGCTTCACCCAAATCCAGTGTTTCTAAAGTCGAAATCACTTGACGGTGAGGGATGTGCCCAGTCTGACCCTGCGGTAATTAGCACATAGAGGTCTGATTTTGACTACAGTTGCATACATCAGTATTTGAAATCACACTAAGCTCAGGAAAATTGCTGCGTTTTTTACTACAATGAATAGTTCCCTGAGGATCCAAATCAATCGCTGAACTATGTGTCTTTTGCTGGAGACTATCTTTCCAAATCCCTTCTGTTTTAAAGACTAATGCTACGACCATAAGACTATTCTACTGTATGTTCAAAGGGCTGTGCATCATGACCTGCCGAATTGGTCATGGGACCGTGGGTTTAACTACTTTTCGTTCGATTCCTCCGTATTGATCTCTCCGACATGGTTATACTTGCAAGGACCGGATCCCTCATCACCATAACCCCCTGTGTCAACACATCATACACACCCGTCCACCACTTCGAAGTAGCAGTGAAGACCAATGGGTGAGGAATTAAAGTGTAAGGTAGTTGAAATCACCATGTATTGAGCTGTGGATAGTCTTATGTTAACTGGTACACCTAGTGCATATAACTTTCAAATGTGTCGTTTTCGTTATACATTCAGTTGATGTTCTGTCCACCCACCTCCTGTTCACTACATGACTTTCGAATGCTTTTGGTTTCCTTATGGTATCATGTTTGTTTTCACACGTTCTATTTCCAAACAGACGTACTTGTTTGCGTAAGTCGACATGCGCATCACATAACGCACACTTCAGTTTTCTTTTACTAATGGAACAGCTAAAAAACTACTGTCTTGTACGTTTGGAAGAAGACGACAGAGAAGATGTTGTTATAATCAGCAGCACATGGCTCAACAAAAGTGGATCCCATGCTGCTATTCCGCTGTTGAGGGGGAGGAAGTATTACGAACATGTACAACAGCACTTACCTCCGCGAATTACTGACCCAACTTATCCTGTTAAAGTGCTGATCACAACTGGTAGGCTCACTCACATAGAGCCTTGTATGTGCTTTTTTGTACAGTGGACTTTAAAAATGCACGTGAATGGGAAGTTCAGTATATGGAAGGTTTATTGTCATCCAATGATGATACGATCTATATGGATTTACTTTTAAAACGGCCGTTGTAAGTCCACCTCACGAATTGAAATCACTCAGGAAGTCAACCGCCAACATTTTCCAATACTGAAGACGCTGAACTTGTAAGGAGGAGCACGTACCTTGCACCAACTAAAGATATATACAGCGTACCTTCTACCAGTAGTGATAAACAATCTTCCATAGAAGTACCTGCGACTGTAGATTATGCACAACCTCCAGTGTGTTGTACAGGTTTGCATGCTCATATTCTTCACCTTGCGCTGTTTCCCAGGAGATATGCAAGAAGTGAAATCATTGTTGAACAAGATTCTCAGTCATCTGGAGAATATGCAACCGGCGCCTTCGTTCGAAGTGCTGTCTTCATTTATTACGACAGTTGTAAATGGTAACTGTTTTTTTCAAATGTGTCATTTGCGTAGAATCGTTTCACAAACTGTACCTCGAACAACAGAACCTACGCACCATGCAAGAAAAAATGTTACAGTCGATGCACCGGCTAATGGTCAAAGTGACACGTGATGCAAGTGGAATAGCGTTAGATCTGCCAATTCCTGTTACATCGGTGACAGAGCTAGAACTTCTGGAAAGGCGTCTCTTAGAACCGACATTTCATGCAGCAATGGTAAATCTTCATTTTTATTCACATTGTCCACTTTCAGGTTGACACATTCAAAGCAATAAGCGCCCCAAACCTTGGGGCACTAGTTAGAGCCATGATGGAACGGCTGATGACACGTACTGTCGCGAGGTGCATAACCTATTCGGGTGCTCAAAACACATTAGCGTTCAAGAAAACGCAACTGAGGGCTTTCATTATGGGTATATATTGTTTACAATATTAGTCTGTTCATTCATGCAGGTCAAGTCCACGAACGCACAGAGTATAGTGACGTCCCGGACGCTGATATTGCAGATTTTTGTAAAAAGTGGCTTCATTGTGCTCGGGACAAGCGGACAGCACTGTCAACTTCCTCTGTTGTGGGAGCGAAGCAAATTTCGGATGTTAGAACGCCTCTCGGACTGCAAACGTGCCACTGTTCTACAATAATCAAACCAGAAAACGAAGTTGGGAATAACTAAATATATTGTACGTGGGCAGGGAAGACTGAAGATGAACGAGTTAACGGAAGTCACAGTGCGTGACAAGACAACAAACGACTGGTGGCGCATATGCGACTAATCGGTAGAATATACCAGAAAAGAACTAGCAGGCGTTTACGCGATTTTATGTACTGACTTAGTGGTGTTCTCTGTGCAGAATGATTCCAAAAATACTATCTCACATTGTTCCTAAATCATTATGGAGGTTTGCTTGCTGTCTGTTTTATGCACTTTATGGTTTTTGCCCGGTGGTATGCTTGTTCATTTATTCGTGCCACACACCAGTTTTAGCTTATGCTGCGCTCCTCATTCGATGGTTATTGACTTGACATCCCTGTTTACTTTCGTGTATTGGCATCGTATAGCTATGTACGTGACCACTCGTATTTTACGGACAATACACGGCTGTTTTTTATAGTTCATGTGTTTTTACTGCGATGTCCGGGGATATCGACTTAGTACACATAGGCATTAGATCTCTTGATTCCCACAGTCAAAACGTGGTTTTCAGTTCTCAGCCTACGAAGCTTATCACACGTCAACCATCTCAGCGGCACAAGTGGCCTGGATGTACCCAAAGTAATCGTAGGTTCGACGGATCAGTCCACTGATTTTCATTTTCATCCTCTTCCCCTGCTCCCAGTTTTTGTTTATTCAAGTCAAGACGATTGCCATACATTGAGGACTTTTATGTCTGTACGCGCTGATAAATATATCTGAAAGTTGTCCTGACGGGTACGTTTTCGAGTTTGGTCTGTCTATACGATGCTGGTTAAATATTCTGAGTGATTCCACGACCGCGATTACCGGTCAAGCTGGAATATATATAGTCCTCAACACGACAGCCTCAATCGCTTTGGTAGATTGAATTCTTGTTAATGATAACCTTTGTGTCGTCCGTTTTGTCAGTTCTGGACGCAAAATCTTCGTCGGCATGAAGGAAGCCTTTTACTCAGATCTGGTCACTCTCCTTCAGTCAGAACCTGGTTCTTACAGTGATTTTGGCCAGAGATATGAATGCCCAGATCGGCCGCCTTGGAGAGGCTAAGTATAGTTTAGGTGGTAGGTTTGGGATAGCATCACATCGGTTGAATAATGACGGGCGACTGTCGTAACTGTGCGCTGAGCACAAGCTATTTTTAGCCAACACTAGCTATAAGTATCCTGCACATCATTGTTATGCTCGGCGCCGCCCTCTCCGAATCAGGTCTGGTCTCAGATAGACCACGTAGGTGTTAGTCTTGGGTGACGGGGCTCCCTCCTGGACTGTCGTTCTTAATGGAGCATATACTTGGGGTCAGAACATGTGTTCGTAAATTGTCGTTTTGTTCTTACATTCACTGAGAAATGATCTCACCCATAGCAACGGTCGGTTGTTAAGACGTTGGCTACGCCGTCGGTAAGGCATAATTAACAAACCCACCTAGAAAGCAGTCCTGACAGTTCTCACTTCAAAGGTCCTAGTAGCTGCTGGGAGTGGATTTCACAGGTAATCCATAAGGTAGGTGCTGTAGCGTACAGTAGTTGGTGAGGTTAACAAACATCAGGTTTCAAAGGAATCCTTGAAGTTGCCAAATTCCAGACGGAACATCCCTTCTGGCGGTTCATATACCAAGCTTAGGAAGTGCGGCCCAATCGCCGATCGTAAGGCTTGGTCGATGAAGCAAGTCAAGGAGATTGAAACCGCTCTTGCTTCAGGGAACACTGCCAGACTCTTCAAGCTTATCCACGCTGTTGATGCAAGGCAACCGTCTGTCACTGAAGCTATTAGTGAGGCAGAAGATCGGTAAATTCAGAACCACCCATAAAAATAAGATCTGCTATTGCATTTCGGTTCTCAAACGTAACAGGGCTGTTAGCCCAGATGACCTCGTGAGGCACTTTTAATAAAAGGTGGGGAGTCTTTAGTAGAGGCCCTGGCCCACTTGTTTCAACTTGTGTGGTTCACAGAGATCATCCCTCTGTGCTGGCATCACTCGATAATAGTTCCTATATCCAAGAGAGGAGTCCAGGGTTCTTGAGAAAACCCTACAGGAATTAGCCTGACCTCAGTCATCACTAGGGTTCTAGCATCCATTATACTTCGCCGGCTCACTGCAGTTCGGTGGGCAAATATTAGAGAAGAACAGGCGGGGTTTTGCCTTGGGCAGGGATGCGTTGATAAAATTTTTACTGTGCCAAATTCCGGAGCAGCGTCATGTGTGTCGCCTGCCAACGATTGCTGTGTTTCTCGACTGTAAAGTTGTGTTCGATTCAGTGGATCGACCCACGTTTTTAGAGTCTCTCAAACGCATAGGCGTGCCGACTGCAGGTGCTTTATTGCTACATTTCAGCTCAGGTTAAGGTATACAGTGAACTTTCTGACAGTTTCAGCACCACGAACAGCGTACGTCGAGATTCGTCAATCAACCGTGTGTTGGAGTAGGAAGATCTGACATACCGTCAAACACGAGAAATTCCGGATGTGGTAATTTCCCTGTTGTCGTCGAATGTTCTATCGGGAAACCTTGCTTGTTGACAAAGAGGATGCAGCTAACTACTTCCTCCATGAATGCTAGTTTTGGCCTGTCAACAGAAAATGACGTTTGCCGCCACTGCTAGTGGTGAGACCCTCTATGTTTTTTGCGAAGACAAAAAGTGTACCACTGTGCTGGATGGTGGTGGTTGATCCAGACCGCTCGTACGCACAAGGATGTGGGTACTGCCTATTACGCATAACATAACTAATGCTGATCTGTACTACTGTACGACATGCAGCCGCAGTCATAATGTGCTGAGGTTTCAGGCGGGCTGAGGTTGGCAGGTCACCACAGAATGCGATCGATAAGTAGTCAGGCTGCCGTATATTTCTTTTCTCGTTTGGTTTTTTAACCTAGATCTGACGAGTCAGCGAAAATGTTCCCTTTCATGGAGGAATGGTTTTCGCACTGAATGTGATAATGTATTGACGATGAGAGAGTTTGACTGTCTTACTTGCTACTGCATTGTAAGTCGTACAAATGTGTTCGTACCTCACACTAGCGCAGCGACAACGTTTCTCAAAATCCGAATCACGATCTTCGGTAGTAACTACTGGATGGCCAAATTTGTGCTGCTCAGCATTTCAGGCAACAACTGACTGCTACTTCTGGTGGACATTTAGGTAGCTGCGTAGTTTTAGACCATTTATGAAACGATCAACGCACGTTGGTATGATAATTGAAACATTCGGATAACAGTAAGGGTTCGGTCAGTTATCTGTGTATATAATCGAAATATTCGTGCGGCACAAGAAGACTGCGGAGGTTTTTTTTTATAAAAGTGGACATTGAGATGTTCATATTGGGAACAAGAAGGACACCGGTTGTAGACAGCACGGACTACTTTTGGCCATAGTGACGTTGCACTTACACTTGGTACCCCGACACAATCGCAGCAAGTTCCTTAAAGGAGGAGGCAGTGTGATGGTCGTGAGTATTTCAACCCTCGGTGGAAAGACCCAACGCGATAATGCGGTATGTCTAAAGGCCCGCAGCGAGCGGATAGCACGGGCGATCGGATGAGCAATCGCTCAACGAGACCGGACCAACGGACGAGACATGGCAGACGAAATTGATGACCCGGTCTTAGACGCGATTATTCCAACACCCTGGAGCTTATCGATACGGTCAGAAAATATGGCTAAAACCCACAGCAAAGGATAGCGGAGAACATTAGCGACCGGACGAGCCATCACCCAACGAGATCGGACCAACGGACGAGGAATAGCAAGCGAGAAACTTCCCGACAGAATGTGTCGACCACACACACGAACCGAGCAAAAGTGCACACGACGTGTGAGCGGAAACTGGGTGTGTGTTGTGGATCGGAATTCCGGTTCATAAACACGAGTGCGCGCATGGAATGTCAACTAGCGAGTCGGGAAGTAAAAATCGTGCTAGACTATGGATGTTTTGGCGTGCCACATAATTGTTATATTCCTGTTTGGGTGCAATATTCATCAAGCTAGACAGTCGGTAACAGCAGTATAAAGAACACGTGACTAAGTAGAAGTACATACTGAATTGTCCCGTTTACAAGCGGTTGCGTCATTCACATGTGCGTGGACGAATGAGTCGTTAGACGTCGAAGGCGCGGCCAATGAGAACGCGGTTTGAGTCCGAACACAAGCGTTGGGCACAGAGGCGGCCTTGATGCGTGTACAGCAATAACGAATCATAAACGTGACTGTGAAACTCACGAATGAGTTGTACGTGTGTAGATGCCTAACACGCCACAACAGGCACCTAAAACGCGGTCACGGGCGCTCTGTTGTGCGCGGATAATCTCAGTGAATTTGTCGACACTGACAGTGACCAAACAACCATAATGGCCACGCAAGCTACCGATCTTAAATCTGTCCTTCTCAGAAGAGCCGTCTTACAATGTGGTTTATACATCTGATTTCAAGGAGACCGATGCTATGATATTTCCCAGATTATATCCGCCGTGTGGTCCCTATACCTTTCCGACGCGGTGTTTGATACACTTCCATCTTGGCACACGCATACATTAAACTCGTCACTAAGGCCGAAAGTAGTCCGTGCTGTCTACAATCGGTGTCCTTCTTGTTCCCAATATGAACATCTCAATGTCCACTTTTATAAAAAAAAACCTCCGCAGTCTTCTTGTGCCGCACGAATATTTCGATTATATACACAGATAACTGACCGAACCCTTACTGTTATCCGAATGTTTCAATTATCATACCAACGTGTGTTGATCGTTTCATAAATGGTCTAAAACTACGCAGCTACCTAAATGTCCACCAGAAGTAGCAGTCAGTTGTTGCCTGAAATGCTGAGCAGTACAAATTTGGCCATCCAGTAGTTACTACCGAAGATCGTGATTCGGATTTTGAGAAACGTTGTCGCTGCGCTAGTGTGAGGTACGAACACATTTGCACGACTTACAATGCATTAGCAAGTAAGACAGTAAAGTATCTCAGCTTCTTGCATGGTTTCCCAGGTCATTTGGTAGAGTATTTGCCGCACCTGTGCATGTTGCTTCTGTCGCTGGTTCTAATCTAGCCGGAGATTTTTCGCAGTTGGATCTCCGTATTGTAGTACTGTTTTAGGGGAGTCTAAACCACTTATGTATTCACCAATGAAGCGTTGGAAAGTTTGAGCTGTGTTGCTCATGTTTCATGGCGATCGATGAAACTCATCAAGGCCTATATCCTGGCTACCGGGATCTGGTCATATGCATGTGTCAGTCCTCTCTGCTAAAGTTGGTTTTCCTGTGTTAGCAAGCGGTGATATCTTGCGTGTATCGGATAGATCCGTGGACTCTTTGAAAACTATTTTTGCGAGCCTACACGTGCTTGAATTCTGCTCCGACGAGTTGTAATTTGTATTGGGCAACTAGCTGGAACTGTTTTGGACTGAATGTTTTGTTGGTGTGTTTTATATATGTGGTCTTAGAAGCCACCAATGACGTAGTATTCGATACGCGAATGAGTTATGGATACTCACTTTGTTGGTACCGCAGCTGTTGCATGCATGCAGTTTGCGCTTAATATGGTGCCTATGATATCACATATCGATAAAAATATCGGCATACCACAGAAGCCAACAATGGTTATGATGAAGGGTACCGCAGCTATTCTAATCATCTACAGAGATGTCCGCTTGAGGCTCAAGTTGATGGTCAGCAAGTGTTTTCTAGAGGGGCTGTAGGAGTGCTGTCGACGGGCTGAAGCTCTGGACTGTAACGATTTGAAACCTTGTCACTAGTGGTTGGAAACACTAACTTGAGTCTTATTATTAACGTAGAACATGGTTCCGGTGTGGAGACTTCGAATGGAGATGAGACGACTTGAAGGAGCAGCGCCAACGATGTCAATCATCACTGGAGGTCAGTTTTCGAGTTCAGCTCACATCAGTGAACATCCGTCAAGAAAAAAATTGTCGGATTATTGTGTTATATCCTAGGAAGTATGCATGCCAATTATTCTTGTCTACGTTGTGCAGTTTGCTTGTACTAATGGTTGATATAGCAACACACGTTAGTGATATGAGTCGTGATGAAGTTGAACCCGAGATGCACATCCTCTTGCTTACGAATGTGGGAGCGCTATCGGTGTGAATGTTCGTGAGTAATGGGCATGAAAACCGGTGTCACCGGATATGTTGGCTTGTACATGCCGAGTACGCCAAGTGCTGAGTCAATATGGTAAATTCGGCTTGGCAAGAAGCGTCTGGATCTTGATTGGTCAATGCGACCGCGTTCGATACCGGATTTTCTTTCTGAATAGGCTTGACTGATGGACGTTGTCGGGGAGAGAGAAAGCATACAAATTTCGATAGTTCGTTGTTTCAAGGAATTGAACGGCTATTGAGACGGAAGCGTGCACAAAGTATGCCAGTTCGCACAATGTTTACAAAAATCTGAATATGTTTGAGGGGCACCCAGTGCTCATACTTGCGGTTGTTGCAATCTAAAGACCTTTAAGCTGAGTTAAAAAGTGTGGATGCCATGCACAGAAATACGTGATACACATCGGTTCGGATGCTTGGTAAAAGTGAGGTTGCGTTGTCGCACTAAAGAATAGTAACATTAGATGCGAACAACAGGTGATCGCGCTAGATCCAAATTGGTGCCTGTAACAGTACTGTGAGCATAAGTATAAATAATCAAAACTGAAGTGGACTGTTTACAACGGATATTAGAAGTAAGATGGAACGCGGGAATTGCACATATGCATCACCGGAAAAAAGTTAATAAAAAGTGTTGTGCAAAAAATGATCCTACTTTTTGTCATTGCTGACGTGAATTGATAAGTACTACTAATCGAATTGTAACAAGAAATGATGAAAATGTAGGAGTACTGATAAGCAAGTGTGTATGCGTTTATACATAGATGGTAATATAACGAAGATACTCAAGTGTTATGAAGCATGCAATGTGAATTTTGGGCTTGCACAATTTGTCCGAAGTTAGTTGGTTTATACCACCGGTTCATCCATGTGTCCGGTTACTGTACACATAGTGAGTCTTGCCGAACCGGGATACGCACATTGGTTTGCGTAGATGTGGAGCATGCGCAGTGAGTCGTGTTCGTCTGGAGTTTAAATGTGAGGTGCCACAGAAATGGGTCCGGAACTGTCATTCACATATTGTACTAGACAGTCTTTGAGATTGGGTGGCATTCGTTTGTGAATCGTGTGGGATTGGTCGAGTGCGTTGCGTAAAGTCGTGTGTAGTGCTTTTGGTAACGACCGTGATTCAGTTAACAGACTGTGTAGTTAGCGCCAGCATTAGCGGCGCTGACCGCCTCGGAGATCGTGTCGGGCCTCGTTTATCACGCGCTGTGTTGCACTGCGATCGTATAAACCGTTGCTTTTGTTGTTCGCCTTACCTATTGAAATTTGGATCAAGCTGTTTTCGACGTGAAATCATGTTGAAGTGTTAACTGCAACATTAGAAAGGCAATCAGCCCGGGCGTTTACGTGACATGATCGACAGGTTAATGTGTGAACGTGGTGAACCAATATACTTGGAATGTGATATTGATTTTATATGATAGTCCGGGCTATTTAGGAGCCAACGTTCAGTTTCGGACAGACCGATTCGACATGCTTGAACTAGCACGTTTAGCTGTGTACGATAGTGGTTGTGTTTAGTTGTGACCTTTTTCACTATCCTTCCTGGGAAGCCGAGATTGTTTTAGGGCCCAAATTGTTTCATCATTAAAACGCTGTCGGAACTTGTAAAGAAGTATTGGACGAGCCTGTCAATACGAGGTCGCTGACTGATTCGCACAAGTCTGCAACCATCCAATCAATCGAGCGCACTGGTATGCCAGCAAATTTACCACTCAGGATGGCAATGTGACGTTGCATCGGACTTACTGTAATGACCACCGGGGTAAGAAAAGTTGCTGAAGCGTGTCACACATTCAAACTAACGGGCGACGAGTAGAGCACGACCAAAAGTGGACTGGCCCTGACTCTTTTTCATTGCTGGAAGACCGCTTGATGTTGCAAACTATTTCATTTACAGGGAAATTGTCATCTCATCATCTTGCAATATTGCTGAGGATGTCGATTGCAAGTGGTTTCCGACTGAAGAGAGGGTTGGCAGTAGATGCATGTATGTAGCCTCTAGTGTGCGGATACCTGTCGCACCTGAGCTGTAGGTGCAACATGGTTGTTTCTATTAATTCTGGTGTCGTATGGCATACTCGATAAAGGTGGAAGCACAACGTCTGTCATATTGAGCGAAGATTTACGGATTGCCTTGTTTGGAATATGATGCACAAGTGACTGCAATATGAATGCACGCGAATTGATGTACGTAGGATTGCCTTCTCCAATTCTACCTTATTCGTTATTTATTGTTTCATATCACAGGAAATGCTGAATGTAACCGCTATCGTTTGCACGCGCATTAAGGCTTCATAGTTTTACCGGCTTGCAGCATCATCCAGCAATGCTACTGAAGAATTTGTACAACCAATTTGACTTTCCTACAAATAGTTTGATTTAGTATGAGTTGGACCACTGTTCTGTTTTGGGCATCTGCAGTTTTAAAATGTGTTTTTCTATCGAGTCAGGTATCATTCTATTTTTACTGTCAATTGTTTCAGAAGACTGTGTTCATTGCCGATTTATCTAAAGCACAATGTATACCCGATGATGCTGCAGGAAAAATAAGTGAGCTACCGATAATGCAGTACTGGAAATGGCGTTTTGTTCAACAAATCCGAATAAATAGATTTTTATTTTTGCCTTCCTGATTTTAATTGCGCCAAGACGAGCTGACTCCCTTCTTCAGAGACATTTGGTTCTGGAATAATCATAACGTTGGCAGCTAGCTGCGAACCAATATCTGTCGTAAAATCTCGACATTTGAATTATCGTTTTGCGTAACCGCCGGACATTTGACTAGTCAGTCATTTCGGTAATGTCCGAAAACCATTGTAAAAACCGCGCCTTTGTCCGTTGAATAGAAGATCATTGTTGCATACACTGTCAACACCCATATCGCATGATCGAAGGAACAACGTCCGTCTATATCAGCCGTAGCCGCAGCCTCTCCCAGTTCCTGGGAGTTTGATTTGGCCAGCTTGTGCCGCACTTGACCTGGTGTTAAAGTTTTGGATATAACATTCACTACTTAGCGACCACACAGTGAATGTCTTCAGGTCAGTGCTGCTATCTTAACACGAACTAAACTGTTGGAACGTAGCTGGTGACGAGCAATGGCACATTGATGCAATCTGCTAAGATTGCTATGATGTTTTCGACCGTGTCATTAGCATGACCTTGTCACGAAAACCCAGCAACTATGCACTCATGGAACTATTTCTTGTGAGGCTAGAGAAGTGTCTGACCGACAGTATATCCCATACAATGTTCAGAAACCATCTGTCAGACTGGTTTCCAAATAGTGACGTTCTATAAGGGACCGTCTTGGGCCTTCTGCAGATTGCCGACACTGTCTTGAACCGTTGCTATCAAGATAGTGTGCGTAATTCGAGGTCCTCAGAATGTGGATACATTTCAAAGCGCGTCAACATCGCTTGTTAATCGTTAAGTACTTACCATCCTACTTTTCTACTTGTCAAATTGTACAAACTTGCCATCAGAATCGTGCTAATTAGTATCCTGGTGATCACAAACTAAGCGTCCTGGACTGCGAAAAAGACCTTGAAGTACCAGTGATGGACCAAGTATATATGCCTAAAAATTATGCTGCTTTGACGAAGAAGATACGGCCTACACTGAGTCTTTTGGGGGGAGGGAATCTGCGAACAATCTTGCCTTGAAGTATTTGTGAAGTGTACACCTCCGTTGCACATTCTCTTGTACGTCGACCATATCCAAAATAGTGGCTTCTATTGAAACTCACGTGAACGCGGTAATGTGAGTGATAGTGCGTTCACTTTGTACTCCTATCCAAAAAGGCTGATTGCATTGGGTCAATCGCTTATAAACTATAGGCTGTTGCAATGTAATTTAGTCTAACGTACCAAATTATGCACGGACTGACCTCCCTCAGTCAGCCCAGAATGAACGACTAAGAGGTCATGATACTGGCATTACTTTCGATCGGATAGGCCACTGTGTGGACAAAATTTATTTGCAGTTAGGTGCACCGCCTAACACGGCTGACACTTTGGATGCTCGAAGCTACCCAATTGGCATATACCCGACGGTCGCCCGGGGCTGTATTTCTTTTGACCGACCCCACCACATCACTGCAAGTCATCAAATGTTCAGTACGTCCTCGAATTATGAACTGGACACCAAAATCCTGAATCCAGACCCAGCGAGCAAGCCCTCTAACTGAATGCGGTGTGCGAACGGGTACAACACACCGCCGAAACCACAGCCAGATTGGCTAACTATGGGTAAGGTGGGGATATACATGCATTTCCAGTGAAGTCACTCGACCCCATCGACTCAGTGTTTGGGTCACCACATTCCACCAACAATAACACTTGGCTGTCTCTGAACCGTCTTAGCACTTGAAAGGCAATGCTGGATCGGGAACCAGCGTACGCCAATGAGCGCAAATGGATAACGGGAAAATACGACAGTCTGCTAACGGACTGTGTCATCACGATAGTTTTTCACTAAACGATAGATCATGAAAGACTACATTCAGCAAAGAAACAAACTTACAAATCACTAGAAGACAAATCAGAGCTAAACAATTATTCCGCAATATCTAAGGCATGTCATGCTGTGTTTTGAGGTTTATCACGCCACTTATGGATTGACATGATGTTTCATAGCCGTGCTGTCAAAACAATAGGCGTCGCTTGGCATCTCTTTCCACTTCCTGTCAACTTGTAGGGAAGATGGGCAATCGTAATATACTACTCACAGGACTGCTATTCAGTAACGGGCCCAGGGCATGTATTTTGACATCGAAGTAGCCACGGGAAGAATATAGGAAGAAACTTCGGAGTGCAACATCCCATAAAACGGTCTTTGCTACATAAAGGAACTGAGCATTGACGTCTGTAGCAACTGAGACGGTCTGGGCCGAATACCGTGTGCAAATGAGTGCTTTTGTTTGTTGTCCTGTTTGGGCGCTTAACCCATGTGTTACTTTCTTGAATATATAACCCTCGTGCCATCCGCGTTCTTGGCTCACAACACATATCTTATTTGACCATTTCATCCCTGATGGAGGCAACTTGTTTTGTTGTCAAGGTCGATGTGGACAGCTCGCACAAAAATATTGTCCAGACTGAGGTGCCTTGTTATCTGGAAACTTGCTTCATCCTGAAAAACAATACATCCCAAATGTGAAGACCGCTTAGTTTGGGTCGATACAAAACATCCGCATCGTACCTGTTTTGGTTAGGTCTTCGCGAACCAGGATAGCACTTTAATACATGTGTGTACTGAACACACTGGGCGGGGAGGGATAAAAGCATAACATGCTCCTCAAAAGTATCGCATTTGTTCGCAAACTGAATTTTCCAGGAGTGTACAGGCTGTATGTGTAGATGCTTCCGGTGGCAGTTCGGGATTGATAATTTCATTCCACCTAAGGCAAGTCAATCCTATGGGTCCTGGGATGGCTAATTCGCCCTGTGTTTGTATCTGTCTGACTCGTCATGTTGAGCTATGTTGGATCACACTCAGTTTAGTTTACCGGGCAAGCTGGTCTGGATAATGTACGCAAATTGTGGAAAACCGATCAATTTATACAGTTCTTTTTAACAACTCAGTCTTCCCTGGTCAACGTAGTAAGAACACTTCAACTAATTTTCTGATCGGTTCGGATTGGCTGTCAACCAAGAAGCCAGTGGCTATATCACCTACGCTCACGTGTTTTATCGATCAATAACAATAGCGCAACTTCAAGACGGTCGAGTAGGACGTGCATGTTATTCATTGATCGAGGACGTCAACAGTCCATTGGCGTTAGTCGGCTATCTTAACAACGACATTAGGACTAAAACGACCCATTTTGGAACGTAAAACATTCCGCTTAAAGTTAGAAGCAGTTGAGTCAAAAAGCGAATGCGATGGAAAGACGGTTACAAGTACTGGAATGTTAGACAAATTTGGCAAGTACTTTTAATTGGCGTTCCATTTTTTCATTGCATCTATCTAACGGCCTTGTGGTATCAGTCAAACATTTTTGCATCCGTTGAGAATAGCTTTGACAACACTGGTTCGGTAAATTTTAACAAGTGGCCAGAATGCGAACGAATTATTGCAGGAGAATCAAGCATTTCAGCTTTTTCGGAGCTGAAGAATTCAAAAACGCCGTTAACTCTACCGTATAATGACTGTGAACTGCTGAGAACGTTTACTTGGGTGCCAGCCTGGTTGTCAGAAGAAGAGCGCAGCTTTCCTATAGCTTATTCAATCTCAGCTTATGAGAGTTTGAACCAATTAATCCGACTTCTACGTCTCATCTACCGGCCGCGAAATTTATACTGTGTTCATATTGATGCAAAAGCCTCCCCATTATTCACCGAACGGGCTTCTCGTTATATTAGGTGTTTTTCTCCGAACGTGTTTCTCGTCCCAGACCAATTTCGAGTGAATGTAAAATGGGGACATTTCTCAGTTCTTGAGGCGAGCCTTATTTGCGCTAATTTGTCTTTGCAAAACAACAGAATCAGATGGCGTTATCTGTTAAATGTGAACGAGAAAGAATTGCCATTACGTACTAACTGGGAATTGGTGACAGCACTGAAGGCGTTAAACGGTTCGAACATGGTTCAGCTTTCACCGGGCAACTGGAGCCACCGCGTTCCGTCCAAGCCATTGTCATTCAACGTAGGTCAAACATGAAATTTACTTTGTTACTTTCAGAAACGACTGCAGGTCATCGATTGTTATTTATGTCGTCTACATTTGTTGATTATGACGCATCGCGTGAAATTGCTAAGATAGTATGATCACACAGCCAAAATCAAGGTGTCTTCACATCGCAAACGAAACATGTTTATCGATAAACATCAGAGTACCACAAGATAACAGTGAACCATACATAATAGTTGTAGCCGTGTTGTTTTCGAGGACTATTATGTTGATAACGTGTTACTAGGTGCATGTCCGAAGTAGCTTATAACTGGATCACATTTTTGTCAACAGTAATATTAAACTAGCTTACACTCATCACCATCGTCGTAGACAGCAATACCTCAGTGGTTCTCATTGATGTTTGACTGCCACACAACCATGAAGAAAAAGTAGACCTAGTACAAGAGAGAAGAAAAAAGGAGAGTAGAAGGGACTTGACTACTAAACATAGCTACGTCTATGTTCAAACATTCAACATCTAGGTGCCTACACCTGGCAAACAAACAACCGAGTTATAGGTGAAAGTAAGTAAGCATACACTAATGAGAAACTGGACCCTAGTTCAAAAGAGGAATTATTATGAACTTCTCTCTGAGGATTAATATGTAACAGCAAGCTTTCTATACCTTTCAAACAAAAAACCCGATTTTAATAACCCGTTTGTTATAACTTTCTTATTTCACAAGGAACTCTTTCTTCATCAGGCAAATATCTGAAGTATAGGTGGCCTTCAGTACTCCGGATGTAAAACAAATAAGTATGGTTATATAGGACGTTTTCTGAGAAATCATTTTGGATACCCTCATCGGTACCATTGAAACCCGACACCGGTAGGGTTCACAACATTCATTCATTAGTGACAACTGCGGGAGACAACCCTGACCATTAAAAATGTTAAAACAATGGTTAAGCAACATACTTTGTCCAGTATTGGTTAGAGTAAGATCAGGACTGTCTACACTAAAATTGTCGGTTCGGGGACCTGTCATATGTACGTATCGTACGAAGGTACTGTTTGAGTTGCAGGGAACGCAAGTGGTTAATTAGCCGTCTCTGGCGTTGTTTACGGATTTACTCATGAGAGCTAAAATTCAGAGCGCACAACAAAGTCGTTTTAAAATCTCAAAAATATCACATCAATCCTCTCTGCATGATATCTGAACGAAGCAGTGGGTGCAGTTTGAGCTGAGAGCGCTTCTCTTGTGCTGTTTAACCGAACCAATAAACCTCTTCCGTCTTGCGTCAAAACTGTTGTAAGTTTATCCTCCCTGTGCAAAGCGAATGGTACATAAATAGCGCAACAAGTACATATTTTCACAGACGTCCAGCGCGCCTGTGAGTTAGCTTAGTAGAGGCCAGCCGGTGGTATCCTACTCTACTTGCCTGTCTCCTAATCCGTTAGGTTTAGGTTTACTCGAGCAGCGTGTCGTAAGTGGCCTACGCTGTACCTATCGTGATGCTAGTTCCGAGGTTCGTACGTCCAAAGTTTTCCTGGCCTTATATTAACGCGGATCGGAAGTCACAGTGAGAAGACGGTGGATCTGCAGACAAAATTTATTTATTTACTCACCGTTCACAAGCGGACTTCAATGCAACGATTAAGGGCGCTAGGGAGCTGGACATGAGAGAGCCTTGAGTACAACGGCACAGCAAACGCCCGAGAGGACGAATGTCGACGGAAATTCCAGTCGACCTTCAGAATTCAAACAAGCGTCAAACTGGTCGAGCGGCGTTCCCAACGCTAATAGCTAAAACATTGTTAGCCAAGTGAATGTGGCCTACAACAGTAAAGATGGCGCGGATTCATCATACAGCAACGAGTAAAACTGCGATACTTACGCCAACACACTAACTTTGAGGTTAGTGGTTTGTAGGAAATTTACATTCACAAGGTAGTGTGAACCAGGGCGAGGCAACTGTCACGTCGCAGGGAGTTTAAGATTTTGGAGACGTCGAAGGTGACGTCACTACAAACCTTTTATGGATATGTTTGTGTGCACATGTCCTTTTTCGGTGGCAAGGCAATGCGGTTGTGGAGGGCACCAGCCGCCATGGTAACAGCATTTGGCACTCGACTATAAGTAGTGTCTAGGCTTTTTTGGTTTTGAGTGGTTTCACAGAATTACAAAAAAAATGTCAATCGTGCAGTTTTGGGGGTCAATATTTCGTGCACTCTGAACATACATACATGCAGCCTACTTGCGTTTGCATGTGTGTTGAGGTTGAACGAACTGTTTACCCAAAATCTATCGCACGATTTGCGTCTTTTGATCCTTCTCTCAAACTTCTTAAGGGGGACTACTATCCTATTTGTTCTGTAGTGTCGTTTTCGCATTTTTTTCCATTCCTGCTATATTGTATGTACCATAGTCTAACTGCTTTTCTTAGGTTGTCCGTTAGGTTTTATAACACGTTTCGAATGTAGCCCACGCTTTTCCCTATCTGTCGTTGGCAGAAAAATAAATATCAGATCGTAATCCCTCAGATGGCTTCGAATAATGACTTACAAAAACAAATTATTCGAAACCTTTTTGATCACAATTAACTTTTGAATTGCGACAGATAACGTGGAGAAAAGGCAGTTTTCTGGTAGCACTTCGTCGTGAGTTTGTTCGATTTATGCTGACTGATCATCGTGCTGTGGAAATCTTGGAAGCATTTAGAGCAGAACGAGATCTGCTAAAAGTTCCAGATGAAATGTTCTTTGCAAGCCTAGCCTACAACCCACAACTTGGTGCACCGGGAGCTTGCATCCATCCTGTTGTGCACAAGAACACCGATAGACGTTCGTGGCAGTTGGCCCGTTTTGTGGATTGGAACTGGCGACGATGTGTGAGTAACCGCAGTCGCAATGAGATTTGCATTTTTGGAGTCGCAGATTTGCCCCGGCTGATGCGTATGCCCCATCTGTTTGCAAACAAGTTTCTGCCTAACTTTCAGTCAGTTGCTTACGATTGCATGGAATATTGGCATACGTGTAAACTTAGACGTGAATGGATGAGCAAAACCCTTGATCCTCAATTCAGCTCCGAGTTGTTTTCCAATCTTTATTGCTCCACAAACCATATATAAAGTAGCGAAAGTCTATCTTCATTCATTTGAATATTCGTTATACAAGATCAGCTTGTTCCCGATGTATTCCGTTCATTCTTGATTCACGTTACATCTTTTCATTTTTTTCCCAGCGTTCTGTGACCATTTTTACACTGTCGTCTCAAGCGTTGACGTCCCGCCTAAATGTTAAAACACAGGAATTGAAAGTATGTAACATACTTCTAGTTCTCATCTGCATCATTTACAGGTACGAGCTTGACTACAAGGACAGATACAATTAGAACTCTATAACAACGCCATTTACATGACAGTATATTGCACTTGGTCTTTATTCGATAAACGGGTATTACGTCAGCGGTTCTGCCATCGTATCCTAGCCGTGTCGTGTGAGTATACAGTTGTATCATGTAAATGTTCAGCTATGTAGCGTATTTATTTAGTCGCGTCGCAAACGTCTATCGTGTGTGACATTTCTCAGCAGTTTTCAATCTATGTCGTTCACTTTTAAGTCAATATTTCCGCCTTTTCACAATTAACTGGTCACCTCCATGCCTGTTGACGCTTTTGTGATGATAAGGGTTTTTCAGCTAGTGAGCATCCTAACCACATGTCCATCAGTCGAAATAAAACAGCATCAGCCGGTCAGAGTATCCTGTTTACTTTGGTATCATTGGTTCGACAACTGTCAAATAAGTGGACCCTCTGCTCTTCAGAGATCGGGAGAATGCAATTTAATTAGTTGACATCTATTTCACTTTCTCTGAAGAATTGATTTACTTATAACCCATAGGATTGCAATTGTATCTACAACTCCCGACCTCGTATTCACACTGTGTCGAAGTTAGCACTAGTTTTGAACCATTCTGTTACATAGTTCTACGTTAGCTCAATGAGTTCGCATATGACAGGTTCCTACAGAATAATGGCGTAAAATCTCCTGTGAATGACTCGTACATCCTACGATCGGTATGTGTTCAGGTGCCAACGTACGATAGCATGAAGATACAATTGCTACATTTAGCCTCCTACATTCTAACTCTTCTTCGCCTCAGCGGATGATCAATATGACTTCTCACTTGTATATCAAAATTAGGGAACGTGACACTTTCACGGAATATCCCAGTAGATAGTGTTGATCATATGTTTGTTTGGGGTAACACTTATTTAAACAATAATATAGTTGTTCAACTGAAAAATCTATCACCTCCTCTCCTTGCATGTATGGGGGTACCAAATCGTATGTTCAACGTTTACGTGCAATAAGCGAAGAGTGGCCTGGGGTTATTTTTAATTCCGCCTGACTGTGATGTTATGCATGCATTTGAGAGGTTTCTCGTTTTCATTTTGTCAGCAAATTAAAATGGAATGTTTGTGACGAGTACGGTAGATTGCAGACTTGCTAGGGAAGCTGCTTCAAATAAGAGAGACTTGGATTAAAAACTGTTGTCTTCAGTTTAAAACCTCGGGTGTATTCGTACCGCAGACGCTAAAAAGTGTAACAGCGCATCAGGAAAGAGAGGCAACGCAGCACTCGTGTCCATCCGGGCTTGATGCACTGTTGAACTTAAAACGGTATGACGGTAACCATGTTACCAGACCTCGCCTGCATCCGAAATCGACAGAACAAATAAAATACCTGTACCCACCAGAAGGGGCTGACACTCTTTGTCTAAGTTGAGAATGTGTTGCGTGTTTTAATAGTCACCTACATTTTCGAAAATAACATGGACTGGGAACGGAATGCAAACGGAGGTTGGTATGTTTCATGCAAACGCAGTCGTTCCACTGTGGTCAAGGCTTCGGACAGAAGTGAAAGTGTTGTCGAATTTGGCCCAGCCACTTATGACTTCTTTGAGAAAAACGCAAATGGTTAATGTGATCTATTCACAAGCTGCTGTAGGACAGTTGAAGGAATTGTAGATATGGAAATAATTAGATCAAGGTGTGTGATTCAAAACCAGAATGTGGACAAAAGCCAGTTTGGTTTGCCTAAGGGATTCTTCTAACCGGTCATCTAGAACCCATTTTCTGGTCCCTCCGAAAACAGAAGGTTTGCTGACAGCAGTATAAAGGCTGTACCGTTGTGAACAAGGTATCTGTAGAAGTATACCATTCCTGAATTCGTGGAAGTTGCTTCACTGGTGTTGAAAGTAAAAAATCGTTGATTGCCTGTATTGACCAATTTATAAATGCTACCAGTGTTGCAAGTTGTGGAATCCAGGTACAATGTCGTAGTTCTGTTAACGTTTGAAGATCAGTCGTAGGTAGTTCACTCACTACCAAATACCTGCCTCCTTACTTCGTCGTTTCTATACTGCTGGTGTCACCCGGCGTGAGAAGGGAGTCGAATGTAGACTCTGGTGCTCAAATACCTGACGACGATTCATGTCAATTGGCACGGACTTCACGGTCGCCCCATATACCCGACCCTTCAGGCTCATGGCTGTTATGATCATGATGATGACCCTTCAGCTTTAGAGGGACACCTCTGTCACTAGAAATATCCTAGACTAGTGAAAACCGACCCAATCCTGGAGATATTGGCTTATATTTTATCTGTTCAAATATACTCGAAGATTTCATCAGAAGTCAAAATCTGGCGGACAAGCTCGTTTTCGGTGTCATCTTCACACCAAATACAGCAAAATAAGTATGAAATTGGTTATCAAGTCAGGATTGTGTGGAACCTAATACAGTGTTAATCTAGTGTTATTTGGGGATTACGGACATGGTTACTATTGTGGAGGACTGTCAGGCAGGAAGTGCGAGCATTCCAACTCTCGGTGGAATACCCCAAAACAGGGGGGAAGTGCGTTCAAAAACCCACGGTGAGCGGATGGAAAACGGCGTGGGCGACCGGATGAGTCATTGCTCGACCGGATCGGACTAACGGGCGAGACGTGGCAGCCGAAATAGGATGGATGACCAAATTGAAGGTGTGATTATTCCAACACTGTCAGGAATATCTCGACACGGCTGTAGAGTACGTTCAAAGCCTACAGTAGATAGACGGAGGACAGCACGAGCGACCGGACAAGCCATCACTCAACGAAATCGGATCAACGGACGAGGAATAGCAGGCAGAAAACCCCCGGGTAGAAGGCGCCAATCACACACCTAAACCGGGTAGAACAGCACACGACGCGTGAACGGAAACCAGGGGGTGTTGTGGACTGGAATGCTGACTCATAAACGCGAGCGCGCGCGTAGCATGTGAACTAGCGAGTTGGGCAATAATGATTGTGCTTTACTGGACGCCTTTTCGCTACACTATGACACCGTGTCAATTTTTCCAACAATGACAGACCATGGTAACTTCAATGCGCGCAACCGGATTTCGATAGCCACCGCAACGGCCAGAATACGACATTTCACATCTCTGGTGTGAATACGTATGACGTTGTAGATCGGCTAGAATGTGACATCCACATTGACTCTGTGACCCGTATCAATTAAGTTGACCAAAATTGCGCTGGAAATTCCTCGTTGTTGTCTGGTCGTCAGCCAAGCTGGATGGGATTCGCATATTATTTCCGACAAACGCTTTGTTGTGCGACTAATATAACCTGCTCCACAAGAACAAGAGAATAAGTAGTAACAAACAATCGTAGCACAACTGGACACTGCATATTTAAGGTGAAGACGTACAACTGCATTAGAGGTGAACGTCAGTCTTAGTTGTGCAACATGAAACGCTCTCATCAGGGTCGAATCAAGCCTTCTGGTCAGTGATACACTGAATGATCCGCCCTTGTAAGACAAATTCATACAGAGGGTTTTCCATCCGACAGATAACTCACGGTCGTGCGGTTCTCTTCGTTGCATATTCCGAGCTAGGAATTTGTCCGGATATCCATTAGCACAAAACATCTCACGTAAGAGCTTGAGCTCTTTGTCTAGCATTTCCTCAGTACAAATTTTGTCAATTCGGTTTGCTAGACGACGCATCAAGTTCAATTTATGTTTTACTAGAACAAATCTGTGAAAATAGGTATACTGGCCATACAACGTCCGCTTTCTATGCATGCTCGATCCATCTAGACGTTTCAGTAGTGCAACATCAAGAAAAGCCAGTCTTCCATCTTGTTCCACTTCCATAGTGAACTTCAGCTTATTGTGAGTTGAGTTACCTAGTGATAATTGGGAGTCAGTGGCAATGTTGCCATCGGCGATACAGAAAATATCATCTGCATACCGTTTGTACGCACTGATCTATCAATCCTGTTAGTTTTGTTTGTCCAATCATCCCCATGAAAATGTAGGCCAGCCATGGGCTTAGCGGCAAGCCCATTGCTACCCAATCTTTCTGGCGTTAGATTTTTCCATCAAGCTGAAACTGGATGTCCTGTGTGTGAACTAACAAAAGGTCTTTGATTTGATCAACCATATGCTCTGACTCAGTGGCTAATGGAACGTTTTGAGCCACACTGCAACAGACTAGCTCCAAATAGCCTCAAGAATACACTTCAGTTCACTGAATTTACAGGAGATCAAATTGTTGATAGTAAAGGAATGTTATTATTGGAAGTGTGCTCGCAGTTTACGAACGTGTCACTCAGGGAGACAATTGATTTTATGCTCGACTACATCTATTTGAATGATATGCAATTCGGAATGCCGGATGAGCAACTCAAAGACCTTTTGTCAGTTTGCACACGGGACATCCAGAAGGATGGGGTCGCTGTGGGCTAGTCGCTAAGCCCATAGATGGCCGACATTTTCGTGGGAATGGTTGAACAAACAAAGCTAACTGGATTGATAGATCAGTGCGTACTGTAGAAACGGTGTGTAGTTGATATTTTCTGTATGGTTGATAGCAACATGGATACCGATTCCTATATTACCACTAGAGAGTTCAACTCACGGGAACCTCATGCTCACAAAATTCGAGTAGGAACATACGGCACCACTGCTGATATGACTAGCAATCTGAATCCACTGCAGCACATATGAACAGTCAAATCTAGGTAACGGCACAACAACTCGGAACACTAAATAGTGCTGTATGGTGAGGAGACGTTAGTATAGGAGTAAAAACAGTTCAGCTCGAGCGGTCCTTTTTGCTACAGTTTCAAGTTGTACGACTGGCGTAATGTGCACAAGACTGTAAACTGCCATATTTCAAAGTACGTGAAACAGGAATTCTATTATAGAAGCTCCCGCGTATTTTATTTTTTAACCATGTTACTTACAAACTACAAGTAAATCAAAAATCATGAATTTGCATTTGTCCAACATGTCTGACTGGCTTTTAATTTTGAACCCTATATCCGCATTGTGCTTGAAAGACTTGGTGGAATGTGGGTAACCAATTTCATGGTGCAGAATAAACATAGGCTAAGCATGACGTGTGGCTATATCACACCATCGTTGCATGGTAGTTTTGGTAACGAATATCGTCAGAATGTTATGAGAATAAAATGTGTAAGCTGAACATCACTCACAACTGATCGGTTGTCACATTCCGACAGAATTTCAGTCTGACCCTTCCGAAAAAAACACCATATTCGAGTTTCGCCATTAAAATGGTCAGGACCAGAACTCCGGCCACGTTATCATAAAGCGACTGTATTGATCACTGCGCCGTCGATGTTGCATTAGGCACGACTGAATCATCCTCCATATATGTTCAGTCACAATCGCTTGCAAGTAGTCAAACTATCGCCGAGTATGTGCAATGATTTCAGTGGTTACAAATTGAATAGAATTCCTAGTCTAGGGATCATCGCCTGGGGTTACCAGGACACTTACTGTCTCCTCTCTAGGCGATCGGGCAATCAGATCATTACTGACTAACGAATGTAGCTGAGCGTTTATATATGATGATTCAGTCATGCCTAATGTGAAGTCAATGGCGCAGTGGTCAGCACGGTTGCCTAATGAAAGCGTGGCCGGCCATGGCAAACAGGTGAACTAGTGATGAGGTCTAACAGGAGCGAAACTCGAATCCAACTATTTTTTTGGAAAGGAGCCAATTGGAATATTTATGGAAATGCGACAGCTGCGGTCGCCATAACCATGCATAACCATGAATTGAATTACTCATCCTAGGTCCACACAAGCGTTCTTTCACATACATGATTTATCTGTACACTTAACGTTTATAACGATGAACAACTGTTTTTTGATTTTGTCAGTTGACATGCCGAACTAGATGGAATAAAGTTACGGGGTTAGGTAAAAATTGCTGACCGGGTAAATAATCTTTGTCAAGAAGAAAAAAGAGGCAGAAGATGAGACCCCTCTTCGTTGTTCATCTTCAGCGAGCGGATATTCAGCTTGTTTAGCAAGTATGACGGCAGGGAGTGCATATCCTACGCGAAATTTGGTCGTTCTCATGAGACATTGCAAATTGACCTGTCCACTTTTTGCACAATCGTGTGTACCGTGCACATCATTAACCGCACGGAATTTATTAACTTGGTTGGAAATATATGCTATTTTAGCTGATACAAACAAACCGCTGCTGTGCAATAATACAAGCAATACAGCCAAGTGAGAATTTGTAAAGCAGTCATCAAAAGCGGTCTGCTGTTATCAACCTGCCGGATTTCCGGACCATCCTTCTTAGTAAACACTGCAAATGGTGGGCGTTATTGGTGTAGCCGTACCGGCTAAGTGAACTTAGATCGTATGCTTCCGCATCGGTTCGACAGCGCCCGCAAAATCTGGAGCGATATGTGATACACGATTTACTTAAGGTGAAAGAGCAAACCCTTGAAAGTTTTAACACCGTCACCAGTCTAAATGTGAAATCCGAGTGGTCTACTCAAAGTTAAACGTTTTTAACCCATCTGTTGTTGCACATCCCATCACACTCTCTACCACGTTAACTAGCATTGGTTTGAATTATTCCCACTGAAAGGAGGGCTTGGGATAAGTGCAGGCGATATGGATCATTTCTATCGCATCAGTCTTCTTGGGCACTCTTGGTCTAGACTGTAAGGTTGCACATAATGGTCAGCCATGTGGCAAGGGGCACGATAACTTTTTCCACTGTTATAATCCCATATGCCAGATGTATGGTACGTTAAGTATGGCTTGCAAAATGTGAGATCTTCGTCTGTCTCATCCGAATAGTGTGTATAAAACGCATGTATATCATACTTACAAGTAGCGCAGATATCCTATTTCTCGATAAAACAGGTCAGACTACACCATTCAGTTGTTAGGTTAGTTACTACCAATATATTTTCAGTTCTTGATAAAAATAAACAGCGGATTTGGCTAAGAAAAGATTTCGGATGAATAATCTCTATGTTATTTGTTAATGGTGATGATTTATTGTAGGAAACTTTGTGCCCCCTGAACTGTCTGGGCGACTCTCATGTGCACACGTGGAATCAAAAACTCCAAAACAATGCAAAAAATTTCAGGTATCAGACGAATGGTATATAATCACCAGTAGATGATGTGAGAGGACAGTAGAATATGTATACCAAGAAGTTATCGCAATATAACCAAAATAAAAGATAGGCTTAAAGTGCAGAATGTGATCTACTGGTTTCAAGTATAGAATGTAATTCACATCTGAGTATACGCATTTTAATGTGATGAACTTAACGAGTCGCCGATTTAAGTGTAAAACGAGATAGAAAATGCAATCCAAGTTCATGATTTTGAATCATTCAACAAACAGTCAAAATTAATATTCCTTATAAGTATTTGACACTTCGAAGCGAAGTCTCAACTGACAACCTGGACTATACTATTCTAGTGATATAGTAAAAGATGACTTCAAGCGAAATATATAACAATTTTGTGAGCGTAAGATTGTAGGTGTCTTCTTCACAGGACACCCATAACTGACATATTTTGTCTGTCTGCAGTAATAACCGCGTCGACACGTAGTATTCGCTACTTCAATGCGGTTTGACATCTTGTGACCCTTAACCCTACATTCCTAACTGTAAAGTGACCTCTATCAACAGCCGTGTTTATTCATTGTGCACCCGACACAGCTGGTGTCTGTACCATCCTGCCTTGCATCTACCACACACGCACACAATATCCTGCATATGGTTTGGGACTGTCATTGGTCACGAACACTATCAAACCAAAAAGCCATCAGGCCCTCTTACATGTTAGTACTTCCAAACCATAAACGGAACGGATATGGGGAAAACATATTGTGCGTTGAGTTGATGTTCATTATTAAGTAATTCCCTGGACAGTCTACACGCATGCAGATTAAAACGCACACAGACCTACATACATAATGCATGGTTGGCGGCATCCGAAACGGATTAGCCTGTCACAGTGACCGAAGCCAAAGGACGCCTGCGCTTTAAACCATCACCCCAAGTGGTTTGCGCTGCACCACTTGCAGTTCCACTCACACACCACGTATCCGGTTTAAACCCGAAGGAATAATACCGGGAGGTGTGTGAGTGAGGCCTTTGCGTCCAGCCGGCCAATGCTCGTTAGCCAACTGAATGGCCAGCTAGAACAGTGGGTCAACACAACACCTTGTCCAATTGCCGCTGCAACAGAGTGATGTACACCCTTGGACAATAAACGTGCATTGTGGCTTGCAGCGCTCGGATAGCAAGAATCGGACAGTCGCACTTTATGTTAACTGCATTGCTCAGAATTACTGTGCGTTTGTTGAAATGTACTGGTTGAGTACACATTGAGTACACATCCGATTCTGCTGAAAACTTCTCGGTAAGTGTCGATTACTTGATCCCTGAAGAACGCTGACCATTCATCTAATCAATCTTTCATACTCGTCCCTACATCTGACCATCAGTTGTTTTTTCGACTCAACATAGTACCATCGAATTGGGAATCCCTGAAGATGAACATTAAAAGTATTGGCGATTGAACGGGAAGTAGGAAACCAGTTGATGAATAGAAATTCCGTTTGACGAATTTCGGTAACTGACATACACACTTTCGCAATGTAAGCTGACGGTAGTTAAATCATTGTAAAGGTTGCTATCACATAAACCAGAAGAAGAACACTGGTCTGCCTAGGTCACTGCCGGTTGCTGGAGCTAAAAGGATTTACCACAAAAAATCCACTCCGAAAACAGAACTAAGCCTTCGGACCCTGGTGAATGACTGCAGGTTAAGTGTAAGAAAGGTGTGAAAAACGCCCAACAAATGAACGACCAATATACATCAGTGTCACATGAACGAGTTTGAATAAATTCCAGACCTATGAACTTGGAAACCGGATCCATATTTTGCACCAAAGCGCAGTCATGGTTCGGAAGTCGGTGGCACGACCGAGTATTTGAATTTTTTCTACTTCACCAGCGGACAGACATGCGAGTCACGTGAGCAAACGGACACAACACATCCATGAAACCACAGTCGGATTAGGTGGCTTTGGTTAGTGGTTTGGGGGTTACACGCATTTCCGGCCAAGCCGCCTGGCCTCATCACCCAGTGCATCAGTCACCACGGTCCACGGTTGATAGCACCTAACTGGTCACACGCATTTCAACACTTGGGTAACGCTGGACCGGGAAACGTGATACAACGATGGATGCAAATAGACGAAGTAAAGATACGGTATTTCTCTAACACACTGTGCTACCACGACGATTTTTTCACCAAACACTGAATACTAAAAGCTACATTCAGGAACGAAACAGTTTTACAAATTACTACATGACTCATCGAAAACCAACTGTGCAGACTGTACGTGTAACTGATTGATAATGGCTTAGAATAGTTACCTTCATTTCACCGAAGGCACGTCGGACTTGTGGGCCCTGGAGTGACTGGTTCGTTGTGTGTCTGTCTAATTTTTTTATGTTGAGTCACGTTGGAGTTTGCTGGGCAGTAGCCGCGCTCTGCCCTAGTTTGTAAGTGATTGTGGGAACAGGGGTTTTACCTGCAGTTTTTTTTTAAAAAAAGCCTTGATAATCCATGTTCCAACAATCCTCGCCCAAGCCATGAGCTTTGGGCCATGTTGACGTCGGACTGGAGCAAGCTGATCTGAGTCAATGATGTGTCAAGAATGGGATTTCTGCGCGAGTCCATTCAGATAGACTACTGTTTCATCAGTAAGTACTTTCAAATATATGTCACTTTCCGATAAATACCACGCAAAAAATGACTCACGGTTGTCCACAGCCGACAACTGAAGCTGTTGTA
>JTDE01005667.1:27536-48147 GCA_014338405.1 Paragonimus skrjabini miyazakii
ATGGTTCCTAAAATGTCAGTCGACTGGGGTCCGCGCGGCGTTTTCCGTGTACTCAACAACGTCACAACCCCCGATGGTTACCCAATTCGCCATGTGAAAACCAATTTCACATTTCACGTTACTCAACTCACATGTTTACAGTAGCATAACTTTATCTTTCAATTCAACGTGGCTCGTTTATTTCCAAAGCTCGCGCTTACTCACAACCGTTCGACGTGTCAACATTTGGTTCTCTTCCATAGATTCTATATCGGCCATAAACAATTGAACTATATCAGAATTCATTACTTATATTTTGATTCCTATCACAATGTACCACATTTGTTTATATGTGTAACAGTAACGCACTGCATATTTTACCGCCGAGATTAACTGGACAGTTTGTCACGCTTCCGCTGCACTGTTGTATGCGTTTGTATACCTGGTCCTAAGTTACTGTACATGCAAATTGGTTTTATTGTATTTGTAGAACCAAGTTCGATAACAGTATATATATTTACGTTTAGTCTTATGCCCTCTGCCCATTTTAAGATATATATATACATATATCCAGCTCGGACCATACGTAAGACTAGGCTACCTGAAGGCATAATTCGAATCTTCTGGTGATTTAACACCAAATATTCATGACTTTTCTCTTACTGTCGATACCAAAACCGTATTTTTTAAAATTGACTTAATGCGCACTTGTCATCATATTCCCGTGGCCCATGAGATTTTCCAAAAATGGCTATCACAACCCCGTTTGGACTGTCTGAGTTTCTCAGAATGCCATTTGGTCTACGTAACGCTGCCCAAACTTTTCAACGTTTTGTGGACCAAGTTGCCCGTGGTTTTGATTTTGTTTATGTTTATCTTGATGATGTGTTGATTGCTAGTCGAGATCATTGTGAACATGTAAAACACCTCCGCTCATTATTCGGACGTTTCGTCCAATTTGGAATCACTATTAATCCCTCAAAATGTGTCGTCGGTGTTGATTCACTGGAATTTTTAGGACATATAATCGATTCCAAGGGCATCCGACCGCTTGGCACAAAAGTCAAAGCATTACAAGATTACCCTCTTCCCGATTCAATTAAAAAGCTCCAAGGTTTCATCGGTATGATCAACTGCTGTCGTCGTTTCATACCACACTGTTCACATATTCTACAACCGTTGACTAAACTTCTACGTGACTAAAAGAAAGACGTTGTTTTCAATGGCCAAGTGATGCACGCGTTTAACACTGGCAAAAAGGCACTTAGCAAAACCATTGCCTTGTCTCATTTTAATGCCGACCCTGACATTCGATTGTTCCTCTCAACCGATGTTTCAGCAAGCGCAGTGGGGGGAATTCTCCAACAGCTTGCCAACGAGGAATTACAACCCCTCTCATTTTTCTCGCAAAGGCTGTCTTTTGCACAAGCTAATTATAGTACGTTTGGCAGAGAACTACTCGCCATATACATGTCGATTCGGCATTTCCGACACTTGTTAGAAGATCGAGTTTTCACTGTTCCGACCGACCATGAACCACTCGTTTACGCACTCAACTCCTCACCGGACAAACATCCCCCCTTTAAAATCCGTCATCTTGATTTCTTTGCACAATTCACAGCGGATATTCGTCACATTCCAGGATCTGTCAACATCGTCGCCGACGCCCTTTCCAGACTACATATTGATGCGGTTTCAACTTCATCAGAGATAAGCCCGGATAGACTGGTAGAAGCACAGCTGAACGACGAAGAACTATCTCATCCAGAGAAATTCTCATCTCTCCGGCTGTCTAATGTTCCCCTTCATCACATTTATTCCACTATCCTGTGCGACGTATCTACTCCCAATCCGAGACCGTTTGTTCCAATAATTTGCCGACTTCCCGCACTCGCTTTCACACCCCGGAGTATGCGCCACTCTCAAACTCATTTTTCGGCGTTACGTGTGGCCTATTATGAACCAGGATGCATGCATTTGGGCACAATCCCGTTTGCATTGCCAATGTGGCAAGATACATCATCATGTTGTTTCCTCACCTCGCCATTTCCCCACAACGAATTTCCCCTTTCTCTCACATCCATTTGGATGTCGTTGGTCCTCTACCTCCTTCCGATGGAAGGACTTTTCTGCTCAATTGTGTTGATCGTTTCACTCGTCGGCCGATTGCTATTCCCACGTCAGACACCACTAGTGTTACAGTTGTCAGGACGTTTCTGCTCCACTGGGTTGCTAACTCCGGTGTACCTTCAGTAGTTACTACCAATAGCGGCGCGCAGTTCCAATGCCAACTCTTCCGTGATATGACGTGTACGCCTGAGTGTGAACACACCAGAATGACCGCATATCATAACTCTTCAAATGGTCTAGTAGAACTTTTCAGGCGACAACTGAACTCATCATTAATCGTCCAACCTTCAAAGCGTAAATGGATAAAGTGCTTTCCACTTGCCCTGGAAAGTATCAGATCAACCATTAAAGAAGATCTTGAAGTCACTCTGGCAGAACTAGTCTATGGATCAAGTCTGCGACTGCCCGGCGAATCGTTCCAAGATTCACCTCAAATAACTGATCCAATGAACTATGTGCAAGACCTCTGGAGACATATGGAGAACATTTGCTCAATCCCTACGTGGTAGCATACATGGCCCAGTCGTATTCCCCGTGATTTACATATATGCACACATGTGTTTGTCCGCCGTGAGTTAGTAAAGCGTTCGCCGCGACCTCCATATTCCGGACTATTGAGAGTACTCTCACGCGATGACAAGTACTTCACCATTGATTGCGCAGGGACACGTGATACCGCCAGCATTGACCGTCTAAAAGTGGTGTATGTGGACAGTGACTTTCCATAAACACCGAACAAATTAACACGTCAGTTTACAACAAATCTTCCTCTCCCTACTACTCACGCAGTCCCCAAAATTCCAGTGAGTACAGCCCATAACATGCAGTTACCGCTTACGGACACCAACTCATCCCCGCCACATTTAACCACTCACACAGGTAGACAAGTTAATTTGGCTACTCGTTTCCGTTTCGTCATATCACTGTTGTTAATTTTGCCTTCTATCCGAGCATCAACGCTTGCTTTAGATGCTCTTGGAAGATAATATTGTATTTTTCATTATTTTGAACTTCATTTTGCTAACATTGCTTAATTGCTGCATCAGACCACATTGTACATTTTTGTGTGACTTGAATAAAAACAACAACACACGTTTTCGAATAAAATTCTGCTACACGTGCTTGTTGGTTCTTCTTACGACGCCAGTAGTTGCCATCCAATTTAGAACATCTTATTTTTGGATTAACTTTGAGCTCTGTTACTCAGCTAAGCTTGGAACAATCCGAATGTTTTCCAGCGTCATTGGACGTCTCACGAACCTTGTCAATCTTTGGTTAGTCCAGTGCTCAACTTCACTCGTTATTTTTGTATCGATAATTATTGTACATCAAACATCTGTTCCATTACAGGCCTGTGCTGGAGTCTGCCTAAATCTTCGCCAGATTTTGAAACTCCTCGTTCTCCCATCTGTGACCTAAATCTGTGGGACAGGCGTACATTTTTATTCCTTTGTTTGAGCGTCAAACTTTCGTGAACTGCAGCTGCTTTCTTTCTGATTATGCCTTCTTTTGCTGACCGATTTCATGTTTGTCTTAATATGAAACCACTTGTTGCTTTGTATTGCCTGGTATTACCTGCTTTGATCATGCACATCCGAGCGTATCTCTCACCAATGCGGTAAGTGTTCAAGATGATTTCTACCATACCTAATCCGTTGTAAGTTGGAAGCGCGTTCATCAAGAATAACTGACAAATTTCAACGAATCCATTTCCTCCATCATACTAAAGTGGACTGTTGTCACATATAACTCTCGGCAACAACGGCCGCACACAATCAGAAGCCAAGGCGCGCGAGGATATTGTGTGTCTGGATCCAACCAATAAACGTACCAAGTGTGTAGAATGATGTATAACAAGAAAGAAAAAACAGCAGAATCTACAATAGTAAACCTCGAGTATCCTTAAAGATTCGTCCCGGGATACATTTGGAGCTAAGGGACATTTTTGTCACGCTGTAGAGTAATCATGATAAGTCGCCTGCCGACTGATTCTCTATGGCTAACATCCCTATGATCTTTGCTTTATATGCCGTCCAATATGAATAACCTATTTTTCTGTTAAATTTTATGAAATTTTAAATTAAATATTCTGATCACCCATGCGCCCGATGTTCCACATGGTTCCACGGGATATATATACAATTATTATAGCAAATGTATAGTTTATATAATATATAAATATATAGTAAATACGCAGTAATCACATTGCCTTCACCTCCTTCTGTAAATACAAAAATGTTCCTAAGCCATGTTTCTGTTGATGCAGTGGACATACGCCCTTAGGCTGCGTGTAATCGGTAGACCGCGAATATCTCTGTTATCTTTTAGTTAAAAAATATTTTGTAGCTATAGAAGTTCCTGAAATTTTGTGACATGTTGCAGTTCTCAAAATCTTAGAATTCTGTTTCCGCAAGATTTCTTTGCTTCAATCTTCCAAAGACGTAAGCAAGGAATTTGCGGTAGTTCAATAGCATAGGGAATAATGGAAAAATAACGCGAAGTAGCATTCTACGTTATTCTGGAGAACTGAATTTAAAATATAATGATAATTGATGTCACAGAAGTGGAAACATGTGCTCTTATTTAAATTTGGACGTAACTGAAAAGGAAAGCGTGATTACAATTTTAACGACAGAGCTGTTTTTGAAACATGAATACTAAGCTTTTTATAAAAATACAAACATGAGGAACGTCCATAAACCTACTGCACCGTAGGACAATGCACAAAACCTGACAAGTAGGTCGCGTTTTATCAGTCATATTCACCATGCTTTACCATTCATTGGTACCGCTGTTGTTAACTTTTGCATGAAATTGGGGTGTATGCTGGAATAAAGACGAGGTGACCTGCAGAAAGAATGGCATTGAAGATTACTCCGAGCTGGAAAGATTACGACACTCAAAACTTCAATTTTGTAGTTCGTCGATATTGTGCTTCAAGGCCGAAACGAATTGAAAATGGCTATTTAAGCGCAAAAAGATATTTTTCAAATTTTTCATGAAATATTCAATGCATATTACGAAACAAATATACAGATTTCATCGACTATATTAGTTGTGTTGCAATGAGAAAAATCGGTAATACCTAAAAATGGTCCATATTCGCACTTTTGTTGAGAAAAATGTGTCGCCGTTTTTTTCCTAATCGTTTTACGTTCTGATAATGCTTCCATCGATATTTTCGTGTTGTAATGCAAATTCCCGTCTGCAGAAACGCTCAATTTCGCGTGATTTCGCAGATATAATAGAATTTGTAGTTTTCGACTGCGTTACGTTCACATTGCATTGTACACGAAATATAACAGTCATTCCTAATTAAAATTATGCCGCCACAGTCGTTGGCTAATTATTCACCTGAATTATATGTTCAGCCTGGTTCCCTTATAGTATTCCCGGTGGAAAAGGATCTACGTTATCGCCTGATTGTTTCTGCCTACGGTATTGTGTAAACATGGGTAACACGTCCCCTCCATCATTAACAACGTGCGTATTGTTTTGTTTATTGCTTACTGAATATGCTCGAATGTAGCTTGCCATGTGTACGTGAGCCAATGCTCACTTTTCTGAGAGATAATGACCAACTTTGATGCTCGGTATTTATCCGACGAAAACATTGATTCCCACTTCTACCATTTCAGCTACAACCCTTCTATCTTCGTATCATGTACGCTTATGATTCCGACGACTGTTGGTCTACGTTTTCGCCGGCTCCTGAACTCACTGATGACTGCCAGTATGTTGTCTCATTTTTGGCCACAACTGAAGGAGTTCATTATAACTTATCCCGGACGGTCTAAGTACACGTTCATTTTTATTTCTCCCGTGTTCTTCTAAGCAACGTTGATCATAGCTTAAGCAAACTTGACGCAGCAGCCACTAGTGTGAACGCATACTACCTACTTTGGCGTTGTTCATAGCTCCAGTGAACTGGACGGAGCAGCTGGTATGGTCAATATATACGGCAGGATCAGGAATTGATCATAGCTTAAGCGAACTGGACGGAGCAGCTACTAGTGTGAACGTATACTACACACTTCAGCGTTGATCATAGCTTAAGCAAACTGGACGTAGCAGCCACTAGTGTGATCGCATACTACATACTTCGGCGTTGTTCATAGCTCCAGTGAACTGGACGGAGCAACTGGTATGGTCAATACATGCGGCAGGATTAGGTGTTGATCACAGCTTAAGCGAACTGGATGGAACAGCTACTAATGTCAACGTATACAACGACTGGAGTAGAGGGAACTGACAACAATAAGGATTCCAATGTGCACTTACAAAGTGACTGAGGTTGAAACTGTTCGCCACAGAATGGACACTCGTTTATGTCTGCCATTTGCATACATTTGGAGTGAAAAACCAGCTGATAGGTATTACACCAATAACTGTTCATCTGTACGGGGTCACCGCAGTGTCCACACGGCAACCCCGATTCCGGCTTTTTCACCCACCTCGGTTGTACACCGCTTGCGGCTGAGCCCATGGGGAAGTCGTATAAAAATAAGCCAGTTTGTGCACGTCACACTATCTTACTGGCAAAAGCAATGATGCTGTTAAAGCAAGTAACCACCGTGCGGTGGTTGCAGTCGAGCAGTTTTACAAGTACATGATGCAAGGCTTGATAGTGATGGTTTAAACTGGTTGCAGCAAACGGCCGAAGCTACGGGCCCACCAACCGTCGAATTGGCAAGTTATACTCTGCCAGCCACTGCTCATGAATGGGGACGTGACATTTGTAAAGAAAATGAAAACTACAAATGACCTTACCGTTGGGGTAGAAATATTTTCGAAACACCGACAGAATGTGTATGCATGGCAGCCACGTTGTACGGTAAAACGTTCACTAACATGTGCCCTCAACGCCATCCACGGCAAAAGTGTCGCCATCATGTTGCACACGAAGCTGAAATGGTCATGATGATTTATAGAGAACCGCTTACCTTGCATCCAGATATTGTTTCGAAATGGAGTCGTGGAGTCCGTCCTTTCAGATATTTTTGGACAAGATGACCTGCGAACGTGGTCAGTCTGTGAAGAATGTTCCTCACATACCCGTTGGCATCCACATCTTCACGACGATCGCACCCATAGGTCATTTGTATTTCGTACTCTCTCACCAGCCACTCATCGTGAAGTCATATTTTCTGAATGGCAACGGTTAGGAAGTCTTTTGGGTGCGACCTCTTCTTCAACCGTACGCTTGCGTTTTCCAGCCTACTATTCGTTCGATTGCCAAAGTGGACAACATCGCTTCGCGCATGGATGGTCCACTCCGGCTTGATGTACAACCAATTACACAACAAATAATTCAGAAACTTCCTATCCATTCGACCAATAATATACAAATCACGTTTGAACCTACGGTAAAATGTGTAGCAGTGCAACTTACTCTTCCTCATTGTCTGCCGTAGCCATTCAGCGGAAAACGACTGCGAAAAAAGTTTGTCTGTTACAAAATATGACGGACGGATTTTGCCCACTTACATGCTTGCGTACGGCATTAAGTACATGAAAATAACATAACAGGACATCGTAACCGAACGCCATGTGTTGCCCTCACTTGCGCAGCCATCTTATCCATAACAAATGCTTTCACTGCAGTTTGATTGCCCATCATTTCACGAAAATTTTCGAAGTCTACTTAGTGAAGCATACTTTTCACTGCGAACGTACCCGTATATCACGGGTCGGCCATGTCCCATACCGTCTGTTACGAGGAACTGAAATAACTTCCAGCTACGAAAGTTTGAGGGAGTATACTTGTGCTTGTTTATCCCGTGGGTGGCATCCACATTCAGAACATGCGAGAAACGTCAGAAAAGTTCGACCTGCGTTCGCTGGGCAAAGCAGATATGCATACATCTGTTGCCGTTATCCCGCATAGTGCGCACCACACCTATCGTACTAATCACCGACAGCACTTCACCGAGGTTCTCCAATGTTCCGTGACCAATCTTACGCGACAGACTCACTTGACATTGCAGGCTTTAACTCGCGGCGGATGTTTTCATGGCCAGCGGTTATGATAAACTTCCCATAAGCGTCCGCCACATACTGTTCAACGTCAGCAGTTGGTGTATTGTACCGAAACAGACTCCTGCATTCGTTCAATTCACCCACGGTGAGTCCACGATTCGTAGGATGGGAATCATATAGCAGACGGTTGAGAAGGTGGTTGTGTTCCAACTTGAAACAGCTCACAACCACATGAAATCGTGACCTGCAACAGGTGTATCAAGAACTGATTCGTTAAAACTAACAACAGTTAACCCACTAGACACATCGCACAGCCCTGCATACAGTCCTACGCCTTTGGTACCTCGTACAGCGATAATAAATCTGCGTGGTTTTCAGGAAACCATGTCACCTCACTTCATCGTACTATAGGGCGGTTTTCGACCTACGACTCGTCCCACGAACGTAAATAACGCCCAACTCGTCCACGTACCTCTGAAGACACTCCTGAAACTGTGAGAGACAGGGAAGTTAGCGATCTTCAAACATCGCCTTGAAAATCGCAATACAGTCCATCTTCTACAGATAAAAAATAAACAGCCTACAATAAAATAACAAACAAATTACAAGCATGAAAGAAAGAAATTGAAAACAACCCCAGCATTTTTGCATTACGATTGCCACACGCAAATGACCACAACAACAGCAGCCCTAACGATTTTCAAAAAACAATTACGATTAGGTGGTCTCCCATTAATGGTCAGTTAAAACAAAGACATTTGAGACCGTGACGCACAGTTCGACGGCTTCAATTTCTGCACCAGATACCAAGCTCAGAAAACGATTATATCCAGGAAAATAATCTTTCCGAACACGACAGCTCGGAAACTCACGATCTACGACCAGCATTTATGCGCTCTTAGCTAGCCATTATCAAACCTTCTTAATCTATCTGGTCCTGATGGTTTTAATCCTGTTGCCCTCAAACACGGAGGGGAAGACATTCCTCTACTTTCGCCTGGTATCTATATACTTTTTTTAACATTGGGCTCCTTCCATCCCCAATGGAAAAATTCTATTAGTAAGTCCCGCTATAAAAGTGGCTCACGACAAGACATCAACAGTTGTCGTCTCACTAACCGTACTTCTGTTTATTTTCAGATGTTGGAAAGGATAATAAAATGTCGCATGGTTGACTCCATATCATCGCAAAATCTTATAAACCACTCTCAGCATGTTTTCTTCAGCAAACGTTCGTGCATCACGTATCAGCTGTAATTTCTTAACCATGTTGCAAGGTCTGATGTTTCAGGGAATAATATTATTATACTTTTGGATATATAATATGCTTTTGATCGTGTACCCCATAAGCGTCTTCTGATCAAAATACCATCTCTTGGTATACGTGAACCATCTCTCAGCTGGTTTGCTTCATATATTGTGGACATCACAAAAACAGTGAAAATAAGCGATGACAGCTCGACGCCCGGACCAGTCACCAGTGGAGTGATTTGAGGAGGCGTCCTAGAACCGTTATTGTTTTTTATGTGTATGAACGATATATGTGGCTATCAAGCATGGCGGAATGTTCCTATCCGCTGATGACACCAAAATTGTCTACACTTTTCATTCTGGTGATCACAGTTGTTTTTTAGGTAATATACAGAAAGACTTGATGTCATTAGTCTTGGTTTCAAACTTGGCGGATGGAATTTTCAACCAGTAATTCCACCATAGTTGCGCATGGTTGTCATACACCACAGGACTTTAAAAAGCTGGATGGTCATAATACTTCAACTGTCACCTCAGGCCGCAACCTTGGTATGCGTTACTCAAACTCCTTCAATTTGGCAGCACATATATCTTTTCTAGTAGCTAAAACTAGACGAATGATTAGCCACATTGGAGATTCATTCTTCCTTCCTGCTGCTCGACTACACCATTATAAACTGCGCGTACGACCCCAAGTTGAGTACTGCACGTTTATATGGTCACCTGCGCAAGTCTGATAGGCTAGCTCTGGAAAGTCTCCAACGTGCATTCACGAAAAGTTTACTGGGTTACCCGTCTCCTCTTAACCACACAGTCTGCTGCTAGGCGCCTGCACCATTCCACTTTGGCTACGGCGGCTCAAGCTAAACTGCGCACTCATGTATAATCTAGTTTATGGCAACTAATTCCCCTTACATTTCGTGATCGTTTACAACATAGCTCAAAATACGACCTCAGAAACGGAGGATTAACTTTGACTTTTTTTAAATTACGAAAAATACTGCGTTCAACTTTTTTCCTGGTGAAACATTCTTACATTTGGAGCAGACTCCCACATGCAGTTAGAGTCAGTAAGAACATGCATGAATTCGAAGGAAGCTGAGAGACTTTTCTGACGATAATGAACGTCACGTCTGCTTTCAAACTCTTCTTGCCTGCAGACGATATCTTTGAAGGCGGACCTACTGACATTTGAAGGGAAACCCCGTATTGCCTGACACAACACCACATACACTTCAAACCGATCAAAGCCACCAATTTCACCATTGAGGTATTTACCTAAATTTCGAAGTTTATTAATGACTCCACCAGGATAGATTTTGTACCTTATCAGGTTTGAAACTTGCGGCTGAACAACATAACATGTCTACGGTCGATACATATGGGTGTCGGTATGAACACGCCCGTTAGTGATAACCAGATCATCCTGGTACGCTCTTACTTCATGATCAATGATAGTCAACGGTGTGTAGTTATTGATCACTTTGCAAAATCTATGCACCCTAATGCTGTTTGAAAAATTATATATATATGTACTTAGCCTGTTCGCCTCATGTGATTACGTACGAATCTCGCCCTACAATCCGTGCTTCTTCTTATACTAAAGACCACCTGGCAATCTTTCTGTTGTTGTTTCATTCTATATATCGGCCGTGTATACCAAATCGACAGCAGAATTCGGCTGATCAGAAAATCACCCAGTCCATTATTCGTCATACTTCACATGACCAATTTACGTCCTTCCATCTATCACGTAATTGTGTCTTTCACCCCTGATTCCACGAGTACATCTGACGCGAGAAAACATTCCACCACGTCCGGACACTCAAAATACCATATTGGTTGGATAATTCGCGAGGTCTGCGAAATTCCATCGATTTGGAGGAAATAACAAAGTCCAGTCCATAGAACCGTCCATTTCTCCGCGAAAGTATAGGCTTCTCTATTTCCCCTCATTCCGACAAAATTTGCAACGTATTTTTTCGAAGCCATCTACATCAAATAATGGCGAAATTGTTCTACCGTTCATTTATTGTATCATCAAAAATCCTATTTTTGGCGCGACCTCAACTACTAGGCCAGTGTTCACCTTGTGAAATGAAAACTGATGTAACTCCTCAGCATTTTTTGTTGAACACTGAAGAATTTGAAAGTTATCTATTTAGAAGCATGTGTCTCGAATGCTTCTTCATAAACTGTGATTTTCCCTCCTATTATGTCACTTGATACTTTATTCATATCACTGGTGTATTGTACAATTGTACAATTATCAATTATGTGTATGGTGTATTTATATGTATCACGTTGCAGTGTGTACAATGATCGCGCTCACCTGAGCGTATTTCTCACAGATGTGTTGGGAAATATGCCATTATTATTATTATCATTTTTATTAAACACGCAAGCTGTTACGATCCAAGCGAAACGCACAAATATGAAAATAAACATTATGCTAGTGTCACTTCTTTAATGCTTAGTAATCGGTGATAGAAGTTTGTGCTGAAAAAAGAAAGGTGGCAGTGGGACTCAGGGGGAGATAGCGCAATAAGGCATCCGATAAATTTGGCATGGGGGTGCATTTTCATAATAGATCCAGCCGTCATTACGCTATTCACGTGTGATGGTCAGAAGAATCGCTTTCAGACGGTTCGTAATTTGTGCTGGTGTGCTACTTTACCTTTACTTTTTCGAAATAAATGTACAAATGTGCCACTCGGGAAGGGCTCTCGAAGTGTTCCCTTGGTTCACAGAACACCGTTAGGTTTGGGAAAACCGATATAAAAAAAGTTATTTAGTTGTCCTCTAGCGTTTCCCTCCATCATTATCCATACGTGACTGCAACCAAGGGCTTTTGGCTCTTAGGATACTATGATTTACCTTCACGTCTCACGGACAAAAGAGTTTTAACTGCTATGAGGGGTATATGCGAGACCACTCAGTGGGCATGCCAATCAGCTCTTATAAAACAGATTTTTGAAAATTCTACTAATCGCTCCACGTGTTCAGTAAGCCGTTGTCAAACTGGCGGCAGCCTCAACTAGCAAGCTGGACATCCAACTTCTCAACCTCTGTCAACCTGAATTTTGAAAACTAAACTGTACTGAAGCGCTTGACGAAGGCCAGCATCTTTAATTGGAGAGTGATGGGTGCGGCAATATCAAACTATGTCCTCAGCTGAAGGTGCTAATTGTTCTCTAGACCCCTACCGGAGAAACCGGGAACGCTCTGCTGAAACACGCTTCATGATTAATATCTTCGTATTCCAAACTCTAGTGATACGCCGACTACCAAGTCACCATCTCCGGTTTAACCCACCATTCGCAAAGAAGGCAGGACGCAGAAAATTGTAATTTGTCTCTTGCAAAATATGACCGTTTGACGGCATGTACGAGACGAGATAATTAAATCATGGGTCCGACAGGGTCAGACTTTCTCGCGGACTTCAACAAACTTTGTCATTGCCTACAGGCGTATTTCTAACACCTGCAGCTAATGATTCGGAAACAACGACCAACGTAAGCAGATACTCTGTGAACACTTTCATTGAGGATGGATCAAGTTTTGCAACCATGACATGGGACTTCCCCTACAATGGCATTAGATATTTCCCCAAAAGAATGCACTCATGCGACCGCCAGCGGTGGCCTTTGCGTAGCGAAATCCATCCGAGTTTCAGATGTTTAGTGTGTATTATCAGCAGGCGTGCTACTGGCGCTAATGCAGCTCCCAGAGTGTATGAACACCTCAACTGCGTTCAGCGGCACACCACCAGGGACGACAGACAACCGAGAGTTCTGAAAGGTTTTAAACGGCGCACTGTACCTACAGTTTTTAAAGGCTGTACCGAGCTTACAAACTGAATCCTTCAATCTGTTTAAGGTGTTCTGGGTTCCCCACCAACCGTCTCAGGTGTGCGTGATGTCACCTGCACACTTCATGCCGAGATCAAGTGTTAGGACACTTTTTTCAGACAACCAGTTTATAAGGGCCCACCCTAGGACATCTTTCACACTGCGCCTGTTTGTAGAGTTCACTGGCTGCAAGCAGCCTCGACTCAGAGGGACTCAGGTTAATCTCTCAGTGGTTAGCACATGAAGTGAGTGAAGTCTTTTGAGAATGGGATAGATGTTATTCAACTCCCAGATATTATAAATGGCCACCATCCAAGGATTTTTGGAGCAGGGCCGTCAGTATTGCGACCGATACATAGCCCCTATCTGTGAAAAAAGTAGAAAGAAGTTAGTCGCAGCCGCGGACCTTGCGATTTTTAGGAATTTGATCTCCTGGGGGAACGACTATTTAACCAGGAGAAAAGAACATTGACGGACTGTGAGCACGGGAAGATCGAAGGCGTAGTCTGTGAGGCGAGGATGGTCGGTTGAACTGTTAGTGGAAATTGTTGGTGAGACCTACTTCCCTTACGGGTTATCTGCTTTTCGAGATTTATTCCGCCAATATTTTGTGCTTTCGAATTTTCCTTCCGCACTGTGACATGCAAGGTTCAATTTTGGCGTATGTTTATGGTCTTGTGACCGACTCGTTTCATTATCAATGCGTCAACTTGAGTGAGGTTCTTGGTGGCCGATCAAGCGACATGTTTGCAGATTTACTGTGGTTTGGGAACGGATACAACGTCAGTCGCAGGTCAGTGTCTTTTGTGTTCTGGTGTGGCTGGGTATCGCTCCGTTCCGCACCACATTTCGGCGATTTGTATGTTGTGCATGGGTGCACTAACCACTTTCGTTTCTCGTTGACCGTTTGAGCCACACCATATCGGCAAAGTGGGCGGTTGTCTTGTTCTTTTGCTCTCTGAAACATTTCAGCTGACCCCGATTCTAGGCAAACGCTTGAGAGGTTGGCTGCTTGCTTGGCCGCTCTTAGGCCTCCCACTTCCGCTGACCGTCGTCCGTCCGTAGCCCCACCTTATGTCTGATCCCCTTTCTTTTGTTTCCCTTGAAGCCTGGCACGAACGATAGGAAAGCCCGATTGTCGATAAACTGACACCCTGAAATGGTAAGACAAAGGTGTGTCTACTTCTGCGGGCGCTAAGTTCAGTAGTACAGGCGGGTGCCTTATTTAAACTCATCGCTAAAAGGTTTTGTGCTAAGATGCGTCAAGATACCGTTATTTCCTCTGCGGAAGTCGGCTCAGAAGTTAATTCTACGTCTACCTATTCTGTTTACCACCTTCCCGTCATCATTCGTCGGATGCAAAAACATACTCACGCAGACCCTTATCTTCGGCGCACTTGATTTTTCCTGTGAAATGGTGGACCACAGGTCACTACAACTTCAGACCATATGCCATTTTTCCGCCGGAAGGATGTTTTAACGCAAGTCGATGGTTGCTTATTGTTTGGAAACAGAATAGTAGCACCATGCACGTTTTAAACACAGAGTTCTGAATCACCAACTCCAAGGCCACCCTGGAATTGTGCAAACGAAGTCCGTCGCACGTTGTTACGCTTATTCGCCTAATATAAATCAACATATTGAACATCCAGTACGGCGGTGTAATAACTGTGCCAAAGCTGCTAAGGATTCTGTCAAAATGGATCTCTATTCATGTCTGATCTCTTCTGCTCCTGAAGAAAGTATGCATTTTGACTTTGCGGGGCCCATCGATAATCAGTGTTGTCTTATTATTGTTGACTCATTCTCCGAGTGGCCGGAACTTTTCAAGTTAATAAATCAAACAACTCCCACAACAAAGTGTCTCAACCACTATTTCGCACAGTTTAGGGTTGCTGAAACGATCGATTGACCACAGTTTATGTCGGATAAATTCTCTATTTTTGTCGTTGAATGTGCGTACAACACACGCGACGCCCCGTTTATCACACCCAATCGAATGAACAAATTGAACGGTTTGGTTACACGCCCAAAGGGAGTTTGATAAAACTACAGGAAGAAGGGTGTGTATGAGAAATTTTAGACACAATTCTGCGAAGATATGATCAACGCTTAACCAAGCACTGACTAACAACCAATCACCAGCAGAAGCGTTCTTTGGGCGAAAGATGAGAACTCCGTTAAACGTCAGGCTCCTGAAATCCGTTTCGAAATAACCTAATTACAAAATGAAAAGTCAGTTTACTGGGTACCATGGGACGCGTATTTTGCCCTGGCGGTTTGGTATATATTTGTGGCTTCAGGCAGCTAGCTAATCCTTGGATCTCAGGAACCGTCAGAACAAGAATCGGCCACGTACTGTACGCAGTGGACTTTCGGGCAGGCACAGCCAGAAGACGTGTCAATCACATCAAAAACGCTGATATACCACAGATGACAACTACGTAGGCGGCGATCGCATACTGCTTCTAGTTATATTATTTGACACATTTTCCTTGCCAACAGCAAGAACGCCTGAACCTGGACAACCTAATATACCGTCATCAGTGAGCAGTCCTGGAAAAAGACATTCAAGACGCATACGTACACCAATCCGGAGATTTCAGATAAATCCCTATAGGCGATCGTATTCATGATATTTTTTGACGGCGAGAGGTGTACGGTCCATCTGGGTTACGTTCCAATATGTACGTGCGCACACACTCGCACACAATCGCTCACTCACACAAACCAGCCCATTTCACGCCTGCCAGTTGCAAAGGTCACGTGCGTCCAGATATGCTTTGTCTTTTTCTCACTGGCTTATTATTGGTTCATGGATCCGTTTGCTGTAAACTCTAGCCATTGTTACACATGATTTCTTTTGCGTCGCTTCAGTTCTCACTTTAGTGCAGAGTGCAGATATAACATAGAGAGTGTACGTTCATCCATGAAGTCGTCGAGCAACGCGTGGTAATAATCTAATGTTCCCAAATAGTCAAAACACCGTTGGATCACAGTGCCACCATACTGTTAAACAAATTAACAAGGTTAATAACTGAGCAACTTTAACATTTTCGATTGACAGATCGTTTCCGGGAAACGAATAACAATTTAGTGCCAAAGAGACTAAAGATGAACTGCAATCACATAGTTGTCATTCATACCCAACAGAGTTCTCTTGAGCAGTCAACAGGTTCAAAACCAAGGAGAACAAGCTGAGCTCCGAAAAGATGATGTACGCACTACTCACGCCACGTACAATAACCGGCAATTGGTTATTCGTACAACTGTCAAAATTGGCGCAAAAAATAAAAACATCCTGGTCAAGGTTCAGTTAGCGGCCAAAATCAGGAGGGGTAGAATATGCAGAGATAACTGTTTGGTGGGGAGGTAGGGTTGGGTCGGAATTTTACGTGACCGAACTTTGAACATCGATACAGAGAGGGAGTGCATTATGTACGGCGTTCGTTAGAAGTAGACTTTCCCAGGGCTCGGTTCAAGGCTCGCTCTTTTCTCTAATTTAGGTAAGCGATTGGAGACACTGGCTCAATTATGCATGTGGTTTGCGGATGATGTAGAATCAACTGGTTGTCCTCCATACAGCAAAACTTGCGTAAACTTTATCAACAAACTGTTGATGGGAAACCACCACCAAGTGCTGGTAAATGTGAACAGTTATCGGAATTTACCATTAAAGCAGCGCCCAGGCAAAAAGGAGGATCTGGAAGTCGTCTTCATATGTAAATAAAAGCTAGGATCAGGGACCTGTGAATTCAGGTTTCGTTCTCCACTTCTTAAAAACAAATTGGATGTGACAGCTGATTGCCATTCCCGACTGAAAAACACCGATGTCGTCTGCATCCACTCGCGCACGAGTACAGATCGATTGAAACTTCGACACTCAAGAAACCGTTCAGCGGATATGAGATGAAAGCTGCTAGCTAGCCAGCCGGGACAAACATTCGGGCGTAGTTTTCTCACCTGGTATCAAACTCTTAGAATAAGCCACCGTCCCTTGTAATAGAGACCATCATCCTTATTGAAGTTAATTATATATTTGAATCGATTTCAATCGATAACCGTTGGTTGATGCGTTCCAAGTAGTAGTTTGAGGTCTCGTGCTGGTTGGCGTGAAGTTTGCCTTTTCATCGTGTTACTGGTATACGTGATGGCTTACGTGTGCTATTGAGCCTGTATCTGTAGCTCCACTGTTCATGATAGTCTTATATCTTTTGTCTGTTTTCTTTGCTAGGTTCTTTCTCCTACTGTGGTCATTTTTCCTTTTCTGACACAGACCAAGCTTCGACAGTTGTGAGTATAAGCGAGGGTTGAGTTGGCATTAGCCCCAACAAGGTACCTGTATCGATTTGATGAGTGCGCCACATCAGCTAAAGGCGACGGGGTCCTCGTCAACAAAATGGGGGTGAAGCGTTTGTTTTCTTCAAGTTTTGCAACCAAAATAGACTGCTGAAGCTCATATTTACTAGTAACTAAACATTGATAGCAAGTTCTGTGGACTGTACTGGATCTAACTGAACCGATCGATAAAATGAGCCGTGTCCTGCTAAGTGTTCGTCTAGCATCTCGCAGAAGAGCGGAGTAGCTAACCGGGGGGAGGTTTTATCTTCTCAGATTGTTTTGTCTGCGTATAGTTGAGTATCACTTAGAGGCAGCAGTTCTTTGAGTATGAAGACAAACAGAAGTAGGCTAGTGGATAAGAGTAAAATGACAGAAGAGGTAACCGTTACAGGTACAGAAGCAGTTAAGCATCCATGTGCGTTGGACAGTTGTCCGCAAGGGACGCAGGGGAGAATCTTCTGCACCGCGTACAATAATCAGTACCATTGCAGATGCGGCAACCTTGAAAGGAAGGTTACTGCGCTGTGTGTGAAACATCACGTTTTGAAGTAAGCCTGTTTACATCTGCTTGGACGTCATCGCGAACCATAATGGCCTTGAAGATGAGGTGATGGGTATGCCCAGTTCTAGCCAAGGCAAAGAAAAGGCTGCCGGTGTTCATGAGGATGCTGGTGAGATGACGTAAGGGAATATTACCTCAGGGTTTATAACATTCGTGTGCCATAGAGACAAGACCAGGGGGCTGAGGGTAGAGAGCAACAGCCCATTATGAGTTTGTTAACGAAGCAAAGGTTTTATGAATAATGCCACGATGTCCTAAGAAATGGACTGGAACAGATTATATCCTGAATATTAAGAAGTCTGATGCACTCAAGTAAGAGGGTGGAACAATTTTCCATGGCTCTTCAGGCCTACAACGGCACACACGCGCAAGTAATCTCGTTGTTTGAAATGATCTGTGACCTAGACATTGAAAGGCATCCTAACACAGTAGTCAGACGCACTGCATGATCGTTTTTCATAAGGGTCAGAATAAGGACCGTGCAATGAGAGATCGTTAACCCAGCCTCCAGAGTAAATTAACGTTACTGAGCATGTCGCAGTCAGGATAGTATCGGCAATGAAAGGGCAGCAGGAGTATTGCCAAGATCCAATGCCAGTATTGGTAAAGTTTGCAAACGTACATCACATAGACTAGCTTTTGTCGACAACAAAAACACTCTGCACCATCACAGGAGGAAAAATTATGGTAAAGGTTTTGTGCCGCGTGTCAGCGTATGTAAACGCACGATTTGTTAAGTCCACAGTGGCCAGTGCTTTTACTGATGCAGAACGAATGGAGCCTATTTCCTTTCATACAGGGGAGAAGATTAGTTGAAACGGCCAAATAAATCGCTCAATGACCTTGAAGCCGAATTTTGTGGTCGATTAATGAAGGATTAATTCGATAAACGGAGCTCAGTGCTAGTGACAGTGGTGGGAACAAACGAACAAAATGTGAATTTACAGTGAAAAAACGAATGAACTACAATGAACCTTAATATAAAATAACCATGGATTCAAGGACTGGACTCAGCAACAACGAACACCTGTTATGAAACGTCCGATAAAACTGAAGAGTATCCGGAGCCTTCCAAGCGTAGCTGATGGCGCGAAGAGCTGGGGCTGCAATTTACTCCAACAACGGAACGTTTAGGCCTTCTGCAAATCACCGACCGTTGGAGGGAGAATCAACAGGTGTGCGTAGCATAATTTTATTCAAGAGTGTTGTCTGAATTTATCAAACTAAACAAAATGTACAGCACTGTTTGACACAGCAGTTACGCGAGATTGGCAGAATGAAGTATGAAATTATGGAAGCAGTACATATGCAAAACATGAGCGTGTATGTGTATGTTCATTATCGTGCCGGTATACGACTAACAACTTAAGGTGCGTGCAGAAATATATACTGCAATATTTCTACATTGCTATACGCATGTGTCAATTTACATACTATTATTTATATGAAATTAATTGAGAAACACATAAAAATATTAATATAGCGTAAAGATTTGTCAAGAAAATATTACAATATTCGTCCTATTACATGTGATCACTCAGCACTTTCCCATTTAACACGTTCATTTTCTTACTCCGACGAACATCCGTCATAAGAATTTTTTTGCGGAGAATGGACGTTGAAAGCCTCATATTAACCAAGCGATTCGCGAGATGTAACTCCTGGATGGTTTTGAGCGATCGGCGAAGCCCTGTGCCAGGGTCTACTCAATTTTTTGCCGGATTTTAGAACCTTCCGTTCTCCCTCGCCCAAAATGAATTGCTACAACACTTTTCCGACTGAACATACATCAAATAACGGTGAAATTATTCGAAGATACATTTGCCAGTATTTCTCGGCGTGATCTTGTAATATTTGAAACGTCGTCTCGTACCTAACCTTGTAAACGGCAAATTAATGTAACATGTCATCTTTTGGACTGAATCTGTGCAACAGGCGAACTATCTTATTGGCTGATGCGGGCATCATACGTTTGTAAACTGCAATCGTTTTTACTCTAGCCTTTCTTTTCCTGAACAATTCCATGAAACTATTTGATCCTTCGTACCACCTGTTATTATCTGCCAGGATTCTACACATCCGAGCGTGTCTCTCACAAATGCGTTGAGAAATATACATGATGATGTTTATTTTCCAACGCATTTGTGAGAGACAAGCCCGGATGTGCGTGATAATGGCAGATAACAACAAGCGGTACAGAGGAACAAATAATTTCATAGTGAAACAATCATGGAATCGGTCAGCAAAATAATAATAAGAATAAGAATAATAATAATAATAATAATAATGGTATATTTCTCAACGCATCTGTGAGAAACACGCTCAGAAAAGCGTGATCAGTATACACATGGTAACGTGAAACGCATACCGTATTCAAAATTGTTAATTGTACAATACAACAATTATGGAAATAAAATTGCAAAGTGGACATAATAATAGAGGAATATGTTAGTTCATGAAGAAGCGTTTAGCTCATTTGCTTCTTAAACGATAGTTCCCAAAATTTTTAATGTTCGAT
>JTDE01005668.1:4362-21979 GCA_014338405.1 Paragonimus skrjabini miyazakii
ATTTGTACTTTTGACCGTTTCATTTAAGTCTTGTTTGGTTTTGTTTTCATGCTAGTCACACGTTTACGACTGACGAGAGTGTGCGAAATGAGTTCATATCGTAATTTGTCTTCTGACTATTCTATTCAAATAGTTGGAAGGGACTCAATTTTTCAAATTTCTCAAACGGACACTCCCTGCCCCTGTAATTAGTGATTTGGATAGATTGCTTATAATGGTCACTGGCCAGCAGTGCAATGATGCCATGGTGGACGTTTCCACTTGCAAATCCTTAAAATTGTCTACCGTCCCTCTGCCAAAACAAAATGACAAAGTTATTTGCAATATTTCAACTGGTATATCTAGACTTTTTGTTCCATGTTCCAATCGACGTACCGTTTTTAACCATTTCAAATGTTCATCTCCTCCCGGAAAACGGAAAAGTTGGTTGAACGACGTTTTGTTTGGCTCCCTATGAACACTGACGTTCGCCAGTGGTCACAGCAGTGTATCGAATGCCAAAGGAGTAAAGTGCACAAGCATGCAGTTACTGCACCTGGCGCGTCTTCAATCTTGCAGATGATTGCGATAAACACGACTGGCTCGTTTTATAACCCTGTTCGTTATACATCTGTTTTACTATTCCAATTTCTTTTGCAGTTAATATGCACAATACGCTAAAATACTTTCTGTTGTTGCACCCTATCACGTTGTGCAATTCCTATAATTTTGGCCGCTATTCTATTAAGTGAAATCTCGACCACTACATTTAAGCGTCGTGTTTTGGGATCACTTGCTTTCAGTACTGAAATTAATTTAAATGCTGATGTAGCTGATGATAATTTGGAGATATCAGGAACGGCGTTTCACATTTCCGACTTATGTGAAAATGAGAAGGTTGCTTCTTTCTACGTTTCGTTAGCAGTGACGCTTAAACCCTTGTAAATTCTAGCAATCTCAGCGATTTTGGTTGTTAAGACACCGATTTGGGCAGGGTACCCGCAGTACCCGGAATTAGCCGGTTTATCTTGTTCAGTGTCAAGCAGACATCTGTTGACTTGAAAGGCAGCCAATGAAACAGGGTGTTGAGCCGCTGTTTGGGACGGCAGTGAATAACAAGAACACAGTAAGATCATAAATCCGTTCCAAGTAAATAAGAGATAACAACGCCTCATAACCATGTGCATATATGCAACTGACGACTAATGGAGCGGAGATTGTTCAGAGGCTGATCGAAACCTGAACTTCCCAGAATCCTCAATCATTGTTTACCACTCCGCACTAAAAAAGGCACCTCTACTACATTCCAAACCGGTAACTACTTTACCGGTTGAAACAGTCAAATTCAACGCATTAATTCGTTCAAAATTTTACCGTGTTCTTGAGTTCGTCTTAATGTTGTAAACACAAGCAGCTGAATGTGAATACAGTGTCCAGTCAGAAGACCAGCTGGTGATTGACCCGTCGCTGATACTCGCCTACCAGAAGTACAACAGATACTCCTCTTGTATCACGACCCAAAGTTGCAGGTCACATCTAAAGTAGATAAACATTACGGAGATAAAAAGAAGTGAATGACCCCAGTGAATTCGTCCCGTACAGTTATTCTGAAAGCGAAAATCCAGGGCTAAAACGTGATCAAGAAGCCACAACGCGCACTATGTTATTGCTGAAACGTCTTCCAGCAGCACGCAGATGAATGGCAACTACCGAGGTCATAACAAGATTATGATCGAAGGTTCTACGATGCTACTTTGTGAACAGTAAAATGTGTAGAACATTCCGCTGCATCTCTCAAGTGCAGCAGATGGTATCAACGGTAGAAATGTGCCGTAACTCACATATCGACTGTCAAAAGTAGAATAAAGATTACAAAATGAGCACCAAAACTTACCTCACAAATCCTGTTAGTAATGCAAGCAAGACAGCAAACGTTTACCTACGATGAGACACGCCAAGTAAAAGCAAATAGATCACACGCTGATCTCCAAATGAGTAAAATAATATGTGCAGGTGAGCAGGTGCGGTCAAGGAGTCATATGCAAAGGGACAGAAAAAGCAATTTGAGCATCGAAGACGTCGGACGAATTTCCCAAGAGGTCCGGAAACCGAGGGGTACATGCTAATTTCCGTGCGCCAAGGCCATTACTCCAGTCATCTAAAACAAACAATGTGTACCCAGTGCTATAACAATTTTGGAATTGCGCACTCTGTGGATGCAATCATTAACGGCATTCTTGTCCACGGAGACGGACAAAGTGCCACAACTGGGAAACACTTCCAGTAGGTATGTAAGTTCAAAGGTTTGTGCCATTTAACAACGAAATCTGATTCTAACTTGCAATCACTGACTGAAGACGGTTCGACTCTCTTTGTATCTCTTTGCCTCAAAATACTTCTCAATTTTTAAGGGTAGTGTCTGTTGAAAAATTTCACAATTTCATCATTGCTACAAGTAATGTTTGGTCAGTGATCTTGAATTCAGACCCAACTGCATTTTACCATTATCCTGTTCATTAACCCAGACAAATGAAGGTTCGCGGTATTATTGGTCATCTACTGCCCCTTATTGTTTGTTGCATCTTACCGGTAAAGTTGCCGGGTGCTACCTCTATCGACTGTCATTTTTTAGTTTCAAGCTCAGGTCCTTCTATTCTTAGACACAAAGTTTTACACCTGGTACACTCTGACGTGCTTTTGATAACGTCAGTGACAGCGAAAAGCAAATACCGAAGGTGAAACATGCAGTTTCAGGGTTCCAGTCTTCCCTGAGATACGAATCATCCTATTCAGCTTACGAGAACCTGCGCACAAAGAAATGTAATCTGTGTCATAAAGGTGATAACGTCAGTCGAATCATCAAACTGGGCGACTCTAACACTGACGCTATGGAAAGCCGATGAAGTTTAACCGAGATTTTATGGCGACCCTAGTGTGACATTGAACACATGCCTACTACAACGTGCCAGCACAACAGAGGGACCCAAAGACATACTGCGTCATTTGTCAGTTGGTAAAGTCTTTCCAACAATCTTTTTAAAAAATGTCCATTTTCAAATACCACTGAATGAACTGTCAAGAAACTTGGCACTGCTTACCATACAATTCCGATTTTATCGATACAGTTTTCTACCTTTCTGTTCAAATATTTCACCAGCTGTATTTCAAGATAAAATGAATACAATTACTAAAAACTTTGATGTCTTTTGAACCTATCTGATAATCCTACCCACAAAAGTCGTTGCATCGCTCTATTTAGGCGACCTCTTAATTCATCGTAGCCATTGACCCAGAAAAGTATAATTTTTCAATTTCGTCTTTTTCACGTCTTGATTATGGTCTTGGCAATAGTGGTTTCAAATCAGATTTTCACAACTTGGTCCCATTAGTGAATGCGCCGCCAACAACCACCTTAAATAAGTTTCCTGCCGTCAATAATGATTACGCTTCATTATATATTTTGCTCAGCATTCCAGTTCTTTGTCCGGTGTTTTTTTCGTTAACGAAACGTTTTGGTCTACTACCCATGAAAAAACGCCTAGCAGTTTATTCCATCCTGTTCAACCTGCTGGTGTCTGAAACTGTTTTCCATCAGGAACCATTCAACTGCAATTGCTGATCATTACCATACCACAATATAAGCAGGCTTTGAACAATGTGGTAAAATTGCTATATGCGATTCTCGTCCTCTAACGCCAAACATTGGTATTCCAAGAACCGACTTGAGGCACGTGAGGTATGCTGGGTTTTTAAAAGTCCCCACAACTACCTTTTCGGTCGCCGCTCGTTATTGCAGCAGATCGTGAAGCTTTAAAATGTTTGCATCTTTCCAACAAGTTGTTGATAGTCATCTACGGCGACAGTGCAACACCGGAACGCTGCTCTCAGTTCTCGCAATTACACGATTACTAATCGTAGTGAAAAACACTTCCCACATGTTGCTCACTTACCCAGAATCCAATCAGCGTACTCAGATTCTGACGACACTAGCTGCTTACCATTTCATACCCTGCCAGTATAAAGTATTGCACTTGTATGCGATACTCGTGAAAATTTTGGACACATTGTGAGTGGCGTCGACCTAATGCATTGCGTTGTCATCATGGAAGTTTGACCATTACTTCGGGTCGATTACTGTTTAGATGATCGTGTTGTAATTCCACCGAATCAACGTTCTGCAGTCCCTACGGACTTACACTCTGGACCCTTGGAAGCTGCTAGAATGATGTTGCTCGCACACCTGTTTTGTTGGTGGCTGGAATTAAAATTGAACATTAAGCGTACCCTCAGAAATTGTGCGAAATAAGTACGCAAGGTCCATGCGAAAAAGTTATGGCTTGATATTTGTTAAATATTCCATGGAACTCATGCCGAGTACTGTGGTCCTTTTCTGAAATATTACTATGCTCCGTTTATTATTAGCGCTTGCTCTAGGCAGTCTGAAGGTTTTTAGTTCCATTACCGAGTGCAGACTTCACACAATATGCTTTCAAAAAGTACTCTATCGTGAGGGTGTAACTGCTGCTTTGGTTGTCGCCAATGGTAGTTATCTTACGGCCAATTATTTATGTGACTGGATCAAAGGGCTTGGATGCCAGCAATAATCTACTTCCTTGCGATGCCCACAGTCCAATAGACTAGCGGAAAACGTTGCACACACACTGGCGTTAGCCACTGCTTCCTTAACACCACATTCACCTCTGGAAATTGATCGAGGAATCGATACGTCCCCCTTGCAATACAGAAGCACCTCATGTCCTGTAACTGCGATGATCCCTACGATCCTTCTCGAATATCGTTCTCTGTGTACAGTTCTCCTCTGTACGAAAGCGGCTATGGTCACGTTTGCTGCAGGCGATGATTTGCCCCCTTACGGAAGTCGCATGGTCACTAAGTTCGAGCTGGAACATCTTTCCTGTCAACGAAGACGTGCTGAGTTTAATTCTAGCTATCAATCTATTAGCAGAAGCTCTGTTATCTCGAGTACTAATGAATCCTTTTTAGATAATTCTGTTATGGGGTGATTTTCCCTTTGTACACGAATAATTTTGAAATCCCAGTGAAATCGGTGGGATCTAGGAATGTAGCAAAATGGAACAAATTATATTTCCAAGTCATAATTAACAGACGTCACATTCCACTTAACCTGACACCATGTGACGTGACACAAAGTTTAAATGGTCTGTTACGAGTGGATCAATTCCATATTTTGAATCAGAATGGCGGTAGATAATGAAAGCATCTTCAGAAGGATATTCAAAGTGAAATATCCGAAATTCGAAGACTATCTTGATGGGTGTACCAAACAGCCAAGAGTGTGTATTTATTTCCATATGTTTGTATATATACATGTTTATATACTTTCAATGCATACTCATATGCACATGAATACATATACATATACTGAAAGTGTATAAATATACATACACATGTACATGAATACATATGACATTATATATATAATGTATGTATATTTTGGATATACGCTGATGCACACACGAAACGTAAACTAATGTACGTGGAACCACATAATTTCATGTTTCGTTCGTAGACACAAGCGATCGTGTGGCTTTTCTAAGGATCCCAGCTGCAACCGTGTTTTCCCGCTTGTTTGTTCTGTACGTATGATTCCGCGTACGCATGCTGTAAGAAGTCCGAAATGAACTCAGTGCCACTTTCTTCAATCGTGCAACTAATTGCACGCTGCAAATGCTTGCCCTTTTCCTAATGACTCGTCTACCATTCCATTCTTCAAGGTCATTTAACTCGGAACCTTCCGAGCGTTATGTAACGTACTCGGAGATTCCACGCACTTTTCGCTTGGCGTGATTTCGAATGCTGCCGAATGAGCTGTTGCCCATCCCGCGCTTCTTTTCTTTTTCCCCTTGGTCGCTGCCGTTGGTTCCAAACTAGGCTAGAGCTAACTGCCTCCAAACACTGTTGGAAATATGTGGTTTGTTTTCAAACCTTACTGCGTACTTTTGTTCGGTGCCTGTTTAGACTATATTTCAATTGTCTTTCAGGAAAGGCGTTCTACATTGTCAATGGACGAGGACCCAGCACATACCCATTGTCCACTACTAGCTTATGTATGTATGTATACGATGGCGCATACACACAGTTTATTTGGGGGGGAACTTTTTTGAACGTCTAAATGTACTCCAGCGTGCAATAATTGCTCCACCTCATTCCGGAAAAAGAATTTTCTCAACAGTAAAGTTATGCTTCAAAATCATCCGATGAAATATGTAGCTTTTCAAAATTATTTTTGGTAGGTACCAGGGAAAAAACGTTTTCATTCTGTCGCTCTTCATGAAGGCCACATGTTTGAACTAGGCACAAACTCTGAAGAACGTAGAATACGTTGATTCAAGGTGAGGCAGATATGACGAACGTGACTGACATTTTTTGTATAGCTTTCTGTTATATAACTGTCACACTATCTCAACTTCCTGCTGAATTACCACATGCAGTTCAAAAAATGCGCTCCTTTTGTCGCGCCATATTACGTTCAGCAATTTTTATACTTTTAGTCACTGTTCTGTTCACGTTCATACCAGCCGTCAAATGGACGGGAACATAGCCTTCCGCCACTGGGTGGTGTTAATCCCGGACACTCAATGGTTGTTCGGGCAACGTTTAATATACTCGCAACGTCTGCCAATAGGTTGGCTTTAGACTAATCGCGTCCGTAAACAGTGAGTGTCTATAAATTCTCAACCTACTGAGCAACCGATTCGGATCCATAAAGAAAGATGGTCTAATCGGCGAATTTCTTATTAATAAGGTGACAAAGTCAAAACAAATTATTATAGAATGAATAGAAGATAATAACAAACCTCGACATTGAGTCCATTGAATATACGGGTTCCCAGACTGACAGTTTGCGTGAATATAATCGAATGCTAAAGTCGCGCAATGATGGAGCAGTCAAGCGCAAATGAATCCAAGGTACATATAAGCAGGTGCTCAGTAGTGGGAAGCAAGAAATGACAATTACGCGAGGACAAGTTTCTACAAGTAAACCACATCAAGGTTTAATGATACGTCTGGACGTGGGATAGCAAGCGGTATTGTTATTCGAAACATGGAAAACAAGTGCAGTATCTGATTTGAGGAAACATGTATTTGTCAAGGCCAGCCTTGAAGACAGGAGCAGAACCAGCAGTAGTCATACCCTCCGAAAGGGCACTTCACACTTTGTGAACCCGCAGTGAGAAAAGAACATGACGACATTCTTACTGGCCATGGTAAGCTCCTGTTTGAAACGGTGATCTCTCAGTGAACCACTAAGAGTCATACAGAACACGAAACTGCGAGGGTGGTTCGCAGATGTGATAGTTGGATATGCAGGTATAAGGTTGTCTTTATGCTGGTGGAATTCCACAGGGTATGGACTGAAGCCCAACGGCACAAGCCCTAAATTGAAGGCCCCAGACGGCTTTGCTGGCACGCTGTCACACACTTAGAGAGCCTACTATTCTGAATAAAATGTGATCAGATCCTCGCTTTACTCTTGAGGTGCGGGCGAATGAAACTGTCGTACCATAATTTGAAGAATGAAGAACTCGGCTGTAACCTGTTCAGTAGCCTTGAAATGCAGAGTTTACGCGTACTCTAAAATGTCCATTGATGAGTCAACTCCCTAGAGATCGAAATACACTATCACGCCCTCCGTGACAGTACGGTTTGTCAAGCATACGGTTTACCAAGCATGTTTCACGCGGACGAAAGCTTTGGCAATATCTGAGCACGCAACATTTATTTTGATATCTTGGCCAATTGCGTTCGTCTATCAGCAGTGTGATACATGATACCCCCCGAAAAAGCTTTGCTGTACCTTATACAATGACTTCCAGAGCAGTGGATAGCTATAAATTCAGTCGTACATAAGTGCCACTCTTGATTCAGAAGCATTTGAGAACAGAGTTTTTAAGCGATCCTCATGAGGAAGATTTCGTTCTCAACCTACAAAGACTGAGGTAAGGTGTGTCAGCTTTCAACTACTGGGTACTACTTCTCTGAAAGATTAAGCTAAGAGTAAACTAAAGGGTTCGGCAATCTGCTCATCAACCTCTCAAAGGACGTTCAGAGAATCCTCATCTGGACCTGCGGAACAGCCTTTAAGGCAGCAGGGCTGATTACGAACAGCAGAATGGGAAAAGCTCAAATTGTTAACGCTTGTTAATTCTTTGACAGAAGAAACCTGAAGGGATGATGGTGTTAGAGTAAAAACATTGTTGTAAAACCTCTGCCAGAACACTGAAAGATTCGCCATCGGATTTTGTGGATCTTGTCGTAAAAAGAGAGTTGAAGCACCCTCAATTTACTCTTATAAGCTGCAGTTGAAATCCGAACTATTCTTTTCGGATCGCAGATGAAGCGTACAAACAGCTGCTGCCGATAATCAAGTCGCCTTTGACAAATGAACGGGGAACAAACCGTACGAATGAGTTTATACTGTTCCCGATCTTCCTGTAGTCCAAACAGCTGGTAGCTTATACATAACAGTTGTTTCTTTGGGTTCAGTTACAAGGTATGACAGCGTAACTGACAAGGCTGCTTGTACCGCCCCAGAACCGCCAGGGGTGTGAATAAGTGAACGCTTGCGGAGTGAACGGCAAAGACTTATGTGCACAGTTCGCCGGTAGGGTGACACGAAGTGCGGTTGTATCATGTCTGTGAGACCGACCTGTTTCACTAACATTTCGGCCGTACCCAATAAGTTGGCCGACCGGTGTGATGCTACGGACGTAATCCAACAAAACTACTGTGTGATCGCTTGAACCCATTGACGCAACAACCTCGAGATTTTTTACAGTTAGGTTTCCTCCAGTAAGAGTATAGTACAACCGCGGGGTTTTCTGGCCGTTCCACCAGCATTTGGTAGAACCCGACGCTTCCGTAATACTGGGGGAGCAAGCTGGCACCAAAACAGCAGATCTCATTGATGAAAAGATCGGACAATTTATCTCCAGAATATTGAAACTGCCAACCAAGAGGGCATGAGAAAGGCCAAGTGATGTGAAAATCTCTATTCCACTCAGAGTTTATTCATCTCTAGCAGTGTTTGAATATCAGGGACGGTTTCAGTCGGTTTGGGTTTCGATAACCAAACGGGCATCCGTTGATCTGAAAGACAGTCATTCAAAACAGAATGTAGCACCACACTTAGGAATTTCGACAAGTGCCAAAGACAAGGTAGAAAAATGCATCTAAAATGATTTTAAGTGAGTAGGAATACAACAAATTTATGAAACGACCCTTGAGGAAGCAACTTATGACATCAGAAAAACTGTGTTCCAGTGGTTATTAACACTGTAAGAAAAACTTGCTGTCTACGGAAGATCCGAGAAAGCAACCTTCAAACCCCCTAATTATGATTCCGTCAATGGGTATCAGCCACTAAGTTGAGAATCCACTCCGCTGGTTATATCCCACGGAAATTGTATGAAAGAATGTAGTGATAGCAGTGTTCGCACAAGCAGATGGCAAATAATAAAGAAATTTGAGCCGCGATTCATAAAACACTTGCCGCATATCAGTGACCAGCTAGGTAGCTCCGCGACCAACGGAGAGTGCATTTAAGTTATTCACCTCACTTTGCTTACCTTGCGTAACTATTGCGTCAGGTCTGACTGTGCCCGGTTCTTTAACTTGATGAAAAGTCCACAACATATTCGAATAAACCACACTAGGAGCGCGCGTTGGCTGCATTTGCAACGCCGCTGGTTGGCAGTCACCTAAGACTGAATTATTGCACTGTATCGATTCGTAACACTGAACGGTTCAAAAATATCTTCAGTTCAGTCCTTGATTTCACCCATTTTTTCATATCAAGACATAATGCGACTCACTTCTGTACCACATTGTCCCCAAGCCGACATACACGTTTTGAGTGGCGTACTCAAGTGTCGGTCCCATGTAAACGCCGAAGGGTGTTTATAACCTTTGCTTTGCCGGACAAAAAATATTCGTTTAACTACTTCACCGGTCGCAAACTTCCGCAACCATCTCGTGGTGATATGCAAAAGACAGGCTTGAAAACATGCAGATTCCCAGACTTCTCCTTGTGGAGGACCCTGAATCTCCATCGAATTACGTACATACTTTTACTATCATTTAGGAAGAGGCTCTAATCGTGTGCCTGACGCGAGTCCGCAGCAACATCCGCATATAGTGTACTGGGATTCTTAGCACGCCAAACGCTCCTGCCACAGCAGTAGACGAGAACGCTGATGAAACCATCGCCTAGAAGATCGCTGATGTCATTAAGAAACGAAGGAGGACTGAGACTTCACCTTTCAGGAACCGCAGATAGAACTGGTGAGGAAGAGGAAAGGTCTGACCAACGTTCAACTTCAAAAGATCTACCGTCAGCAAGGAAGGTAACAGAGCAGATACCCCTTCGCTGACCACCATGGGCTTGCAACAATTATCTGATAGATCCATGCGGGGCAATGTGAAATGGGTTTTCTGTCACAGTATGTTCTCACGTTTGCGGACCAGGCCTATGCTTTATATGATACTGAGCACAAGGATAGTCACCCATTGATCCCACTCCCTCCAGAGAGGATTCAGTAACTTTATCGTTACTATATTCGTCTACGCTGAACTCAGATGACCATTATGAAACTAAAATTGTTTGGAAAATATATGTATATCTTGACCTGTTCGCCTCGTATGATTACTACAGCTCTGTGCCTTTTCCTGCCCTAATCGACCACCTGGCTATCTTTCCGTGTTGCTAAACATTCATTCTATTTTATATGTCGGCCGTGTATACCAAATCAGCATCGGAATTCGGTTGTAGTCATATAATAGGAAAAGCTGTGAGTCGATCTCTTTTTGGATATGTTAAAACCAAAATTTCCTGCAAAGTACATACGGTTCATCAACTGTAAATAAAACAGTGCTAATTAGAAAATTGGGGTTAATCGAATAGATACCAAAGATACCAGTTTGACAATGAAAATGTTTCCACCATTTTTACGAAAACCACTCGTTATTGTCATTGGCCATTTTTTCAGCTTCCATAAATGCGTTCATTGCAACTTCCGGGTTGAAACACGTCATCCCTAACGTAAGGGTGCTCAATTTTGCGACGCTTAGGACAGCTTTTCAGAGTGTAAATATATGACTGTACAATGTAGACATTGTACTTCAACAAGAATACTAACATTGTTGATAGTGAAACATATATGACAACGTTTTCAGCTCCCTTGTCTACACGATCTTAATACCATCTCTCTTTTTTGTGGGATTTCAGGTAGATACTGGTTGACGAAACGTTGTTTTTAGAAATAATTGAAAGTGTCATTATGATATAGCTGTTTCAACCCTCAGTGTATATGGAACGGCATAAATAAAGGGTAGTATGTCACACTATGTCACCGGCAGTCTTCGGAAGTTAATTCTGTTCACCATACTGCATTGTTCCCAACCAGATTGAGGTCGTGTGGTGTTCATACAAAACAGCATACGGAAGCAGATTAACTCAAGCTATCTACCTACCACTGGGAAGTATATTTTTCGGCCTGTCACCGCCTGATAGTTAGAACGCCAATTGTCTATCGCGGTGCGGAAAACTATTCTAATCAACATGACAATCAACGGAATCAAAGATGCTATTAACACATACCACGAACTCTTCAACTATACATTCTTCACCACTCCCCGCATGCGTTTGTTCTCCATGCAACTGTAATCATTCACAATACCTAAAACCGACGGTGGCTTTTCTGAGAATATGGTAGTGGAGTATCTCTGGGGGTAGCGAGTTTTCTGGTAGAGGCTTAAGACACTATGGGTGATTCGGTGCCGAGAAAACTTTATGGAATCCATCCCGAAAACATGTCATCGGGTTTGTGGTTACGTCATGCTGATCGAAAAGCTCAAGTACCGCACGGAGGTTTCACCTGTGTTGCCATCCGTCATCGCTGGCTGCCAGAATGTCGTAAGTATAGACAGACACAAAGTGCAGACCACGAACGGCCTAACATATAGGCTTCCGGAACGACTGAGCTGCATCTCGCGAACAAAATTGCATGCGGAAAAACTCATACAATCCAAATAGGAGTAGTGAAAACTGTCTTCGCTACGCCTTCTGGGAGTGCGAGGATCTGGCGGTATTCCGAAAGCAAATCGTGTATCAAGAAGATGGCTATACCGTGCAGGCGGATAGAAAAATCGCGGGTGCATTGAGCTAAATACCTGTCAGGAATGGTGGCATCGTTGAAAGTGTGATATTGACCGCACGGCCGTCGGTCGCTGAATGAGGTTTCAGGTACCATGTGCAAAAATGAGGCTCTCGGATTATTGGATAGTTGACTGTAGAATTTAGCTTTGCGGATTTTGAGTTTCTGTGGCTGTAGCCGTCGACGGCTTGCAGCGATGGAAGGTCCTCTGGTGGTGACATGGTGGAAAACTTCGCGCCTTACACGGATAGTTATACAGCACTGGTTTAAGATTACCTTTACCACCAATGAGTTGGAAAACACTAACCCCGTTAACCGTATGAATAAGGGAGTTGAAGGGCGCTGAACGGTCGAATAAATAAAACAGGTGGCACGGATATGTGATAATGTCACCCACGACCATAACTGACTGGCTTGATCGTTTTCGTCTGAGTTCGACCATTCTGAAAGGGGGAAAACTGAGCGCAACAGCAAGCTGGCCTTCCAAACTGGCGATAATGATCGCAAACACCTCTGTCAAACTGTCATATCCGCGACCTACTTCGTGAACGTGACTGCAATTACGCTGGTGACCGTTTATCTGCCATCGGTTCGGTTAAATTGGCTATCTGAAGGGGCATTTGTGCAAGCTGCTCCTTCAGACTTGAGACTTTCTTTTGAAGTGAGTCGCAGCTGCAAGACACTTGCAACTAGACTAGTTACTGTGGAGCATAAATGTGACTTACCTGATTAGCCAACTTCGCTAGTCTAATGAGTGTTTTGTTCTTCCGTAATTCAGTCAGCGTGTAATGAAGTTCGAGTGGTTGGTGATGTATTCACAACTCGAGTAATACCGGTTCGGTTGTTTGAAAGCTGAGTCACATGATGAAGTCATCGTGAGGAATCCCGGTCTTCCACTTTAACGCCCGACGAACGCTTCAGGGGGTTGTCCTCGTCGGAATAATCTTGTGCGAACTAGAAGCGTGGTTTTAATCTTTCGATGTGTTGTGTTTACTTCCCAAAATTTTGAGGGCCAAACGAGCTTGGGGGTTAAATCAATATTTACTCCCCATCAAGTTCGATACTTTTTCTTGTCTGTCAACAGGTGGCACAGTTTCCTCCAGGTATTCAGAAGATGATGCTCAGCAATGTGGAGAAGTACTGACCGTGCCTAAAGTATGGAAGGAGCATCGGGAAACGGACCCAAGCTTTACAGTATGGCATCTTCGGCAGCTGGTTACTGCTGAGCTATACAGTTTCTCTAGGAGAGACCTTTCGAACCGGTTAAAGTTTCGTTGCTCAAAGTGTTGCTCAGTAGGTGTCCGATTGAGTCCTTCATAGAGGTCGTTATCTAAAGTTGGGGCGGATGTGACATGGATATTGTCGCTTCCAAAGCTATGACCACACCTTCGATGGGAATCGCGAAACCGATGTTGTGTGCGGGTGCCCCAGCTTCTTCTTGATTGACATTTGCTGATGTGTTCGCGAACGTCCTGGAGGACGTAGTTGCGAGCACCCCGGAGCATATGATTGCGAGAGCTATGGATGTCTCATTTGGACCGAGTAAGAAAATCGCAGTTAGATACCAACGGAAGATCATGTCACAGATGGTCGCATCCACCACCAGACCTAAGGCCACAGAGGTTAGCCATATCTTAAGTGGCCATACAAACCTCCCACAGACACTCGGATGGAGGAAGCTCGGCCAAGTATTGAGAAGGTACACCCGCAAGTGTGTAATTGTATCCAGCCTCCCTGAAGCTACCACCCAAACGTCTTAATCAAGCCTGAGTTACAACATTGCTGCCTTTCGTGACCTGCTAACTGCGATTTCAACAACGAAAGAAGGTCTAGTTGCGACGATTACAGCACGTGCAGCGTTCGTTCTTGGCGGGGAAACGAATGATACTAGTGCGTCACGAACGCCAGTAAACGTTGTTCTAGGAACCGCATCAGAAGCTCGCCTGCTCCTTCAGCGGTCGTCAAAAACGCGCTGTGTGGAGGTTCACACTGCTGGAAACCTGGCCGCAGGTAATTGTAAACGTCTGAAGGTGGCTCCAAAGATAGAAGAGATAAATAGGAGTCCGCCCTTTTTATCCGGGAGTGTAAGGTTAATCGGAAGAGGCTTCAAGTCCATTGGAAGCATCTTGTATTCCTCTTGTTTTCCTTAGGCAAGGAAGAGCAGTAAAGTTTCCGGTAATGCCTCCCACCGCTGTCCCTTCCAGGCACTGTGAAGCAAGCTTAGATAGAAGAAGAGTGGTATGCGCAAAAGTTTGGAACCTCTTAAACAAGCTAGATGAGGTAGAGGTATGGGTTAGAAGTGTTAATCCCGCACTCCTTGCTCTTGCTAAAACGTGGTTGTCAGAGGACGTGATGGAAGCTGAAGTCTCTTTCCCTGGATATACTCTCTTACGCTCGGACCGCTCCTGTGTTAGTGGTTGGCAAGCATATATAATTATGTTTCGTATTGGCGACCACAATCCAGTTATTCGTGCGCTAGCCAGAACCAACGCTGACGATACTTACGTGGGACTGTTGTGCAGGGTTAAGTTAACACCAAAAAGGTCCGCCATGATGTGGTTATATACCGCTCCCTCGACTGTTTATAGCTCAACTGCTGGACGATCTAAGGATTTTGGAGCAGCTAATCACTGCTTGATATTGGGGGACTTTAGCGCACCTAACATCAGCTGGATAACACAATTATGCGCTAGGTGACATATGGTGAGCAAAAGGCGAATTGCGGGCAACACCCACTAAGGTTCGACGGAAAATCCTCGGAACTGAGAGAGGCCGCGCGCACCTACGACTGAGGCAACAGCACGGTCACGGTTGATGTAAATTAGTGCAAAATCAGAGATATCTTGCTGGCTGTACCAAAAACGTTTGCACTGATTTCTCGTAGCCGTCTCCAGTCTAAAGGGCTGCCGTGGTTCGGTTTTGAATCGCCACCCTAAATTGCAGACACCGGCAGTGGTTGGACTACTGGGTCGGGCATGACTACTACGATGCGTACCGAAAAGTACAAAACGAATGTGGCACCAAGAATCTCAGAAGACATCAGTAGTACGGGGTGAGGCTGGCTGCGGAGTCGGCAACCACTCCTACTAGGCTCTGGGCGTACATCCGTCGATCGACCAGAACCAAGGCGCACATCTCGGCACTGATAGATCAGCGTGAAAGCCAGGCTGTTAAGGACCTAAACAAGACTCATATGATGGCTAGGCATTAGGCTTCGGTCTATTCCCAGAGCAACGTGCAGCCTGTTTTGCTCGATTGTGCTGGACCATGCCTTGTCGAAATGCCACTCAGCGTTGCTGAACTGGGAAGCGAACTGAGATTGACTGATGTCAATAAATATTCCGGCGGGGACAAAACCCACTCCTTGTTGCTGAGTCAACTGGCAGTGGGAATATCCGCACTTGTGATGGAATTTTACCAGCAGTCTCTGAAGCTGCGAGTAAGCGGTGGACCGTGGATATCTCTGTCATCTTTTGGTTGAAATAACTTTTGGCAGTTATCCGTTTCATAGGATTCGGCTTGAAAATCGTTGAAAAGGTGGAAGGGTCCTTTTGGCGCAAATCCTGGTTTGTTTTTGGAAACTTTAAAATCGAAACATCGGGGATAGTACGTACAATACCACAATTGTAAATGAGCAGCTGTAATGGAACCAAGAAAACAATCGACAATATTACAAATAATCAGCAATGACTGGTTACGATAAATTCCATCACACTACATTCGCTATAAGTTAGAACAACGATCCTCTTCAATAATAGAGTAACTCCAGAGAATTCAATTCCTCCAGCGTACTAAAATCGAGTGTTGCCACAGTTAACTCCCGGTGGAAGCGACCATGTGAAAGCAGTAACCGAGGCGTGTGAGGAAGAAATGTGTAGTAATAATAATAATGTATATTTCTCAACGCATTTGTGAGAAGCACACTCGGATGTGCGCGATCATAACAGAAAAATATATGCGGTGCGAACATACAAATGGATTTATAACAAGATAAACATGAGATCTGTTGAACAAAACAGCTAACCAAAACAGCAGATCTTGAAAATTCCAACAACCTGCCTTACGAAATGGCGACCCTTGTAGAGGAGTCAAGTTCCAAACAACAGCAGGTAAATAACTGCGCCCATATTGAACCAAATGGGACGTCTAGATCTCAAACTGTCTACGCGGCACTTAGATCAGACAAAGTAAGGCTCAAAACACCTACTAGTCAGACACCCGTCGGCATTCCAACGTTAAACTTATCCAAAAGGAACCAAACAACCGGCCACCAGTGGAGCACTGGCTTCAATAAACCCTCTCCAATTCAGTATCCTACGAGTCGCTCGTGCTTACCTCCTGCGAATTACAAGGGAAAAAATGAGCATGTAAACCCACACCCCCATCTAGGAAAACAAAGGAGGTATCTATTACCAGCCCCTAATCTTCGACCTCTTCTTAACAATAGCCATCTCTCACGTGATACACCTTTTAAAGCAGGACTTAACCAGAACCCCCCTATTTCCACCAGAGTTGTTTATCCCATGCTTAACGCCCCTTTTGATACGAACAGCCCCCACAATATTGATGCCCAACTAAATACAACCCGTTCTCCCTCCGCTGACAACGTGCATGTAGACATGACCAACCCATTTCAACCTTACCCTTTTTTATTGCGTCACACACCGTTCAAACCCCCCTGCCCAGTTCACCTCCCATATCTCCACTGCCCCATCACACCTTAATGACACTTTCCCAAAATTTTCTGTCAGGGACTCAGACGCAGGCGACATTCCATCAATCATCGATGCGCTCACCACAACCGCATCTGATCAAGCGACGTCACCAGGGTCTCTGAATCACAACAACTCTTCTGCTTTTGACATGTTCAAAGGTCTAAAAATAACGTCGAATAAGGAAAATGGACTAAGTTTATTGCTTTTGAATGCACGCTCACTAGTCAATAAGATGCATATTTTTAGATCTTTCATCTTCTTATATAGTCCTTGCATTATTCTGGTGTACCCCTGAGACTTCAAACACACAACTAAATGTTATAGGTTATCATATGTTCCGTAAAAATCGCGGTACATGACGTGGCGGTGGATGTTTAATTTACTTAAGGGAGCAGTAGTCTGCAACCATACTCGATGAGCCGTGTCTTGATAGAATTGATGACTCATTGTGGCTATCAGTGTCAACTGATTCCTGTGATCTACTCTTAGGATGCGTCTACAGACCACATAACGCCACTCGTGACGACATGACTAACCTTATTAATGGACTGAATTATGTATCAACATTGCCCACACAGTAAAAAATAATTGGTGGAGATTTCAATATGCCCAATATTTCTTGGACCTCTTTCACAGCCCCTGCAAATCAAGCAGAGTTCCTTGCATGTATTTAAGTAAATGGTTGGTGGCAACACGTTTTAGCACCTACCAGACTAGTCCACTCTT
>JTDE01005669.1:0-10967 GCA_014338405.1 Paragonimus skrjabini miyazakii
CGCAATAGTCGCTTGATTCCGTTAGCTTCTAACTCTCCAAAATTCAGTGAACCAGCGACCCGAACGCAGAGAGAACGCAAGGCTCGCGAACCGAGAAGTGAGTGAGTTGTACTTACTGATTATCGATTAGTTCGATTAAGTTGGTTTAAACGTTGGTTGTATATGTGAAGTTGAGGAGAGTGGAAAGTGTGAATAACCATCAGAATTTTGAAATAGAAAATAGTGTGCAAAACGTTACAGCTAGTAGTGATATTCGTTTTGGAATGGTTCATCACTTATACTATTGGTAGGAAAAATAATAGTTCACACAAACCGTAAGCCGTTATTTTCTATGGTGTGGAGATCGATATCCGTCTCACCGAGAAGGCTACACAGATTGCTAATCAGAGTGCAAAAGTATGACGTCGAAATGATTTATCGGCCAGGTACCCAGATGCACATAGCTGACACGTTGTGAAAGGCTCGTGAGAAAGTTTCGCTTAAGCGCGAATGGACGTCTTGACAAGAAGGTACATTTTTCACTGATCAAGACACATACAACAGCTTTCTTTTCGTCAATCGAGTATAGTACTTCTGTAGGCGCCTGTTTGTTTCTGACCATTTTGTAATTAAGATATTATCCCACTCAATTGAAGATTAGAAGTATCGTCTAAGTCTGCCACAATAATGATAGACGCTATGCGCTTTTTATTTTATTGGATGCACACTGTTGCAGAGTTTCTTTTTTAATTCTTTTTTCTCCCTCGTAAAAAAATGCAACAGTTCCACTTAGGCGACAAAACCTGGTAGGTGGTGTACTACTGAAATACATGGCTAGGAGCATTTATTTCCAGGTAGGTCCTTCAGACGCTTGTGTAATTTTGCGCGTGTTTGCATTGCTTAAACGAATCTCCACAGTAGATATGTCTCCAAAATTCAACATCAGAGGCGTTAGACTTACACTTTGTAAAGTATGGTAGAAGATCAAGTTCATCCAGCCATCATTCCATTGCAGGCAAACGAGAATCGTGCTATTCACATATAACTTCAAATACACGAATGACTTCCATACAAATCACTTGTTCTGGAAGGCCAACTGGACCAAGAACAACTGAGCGCTTCAGTAACTTTTGCCAAGTAACAGATGCTGAACTAAGACCCATTAACAAAATTTTGTGCCTAAAAGTCCGTTAACTGTTAGAACCAGTATAAAATACACTGATTCTGACGTTAGCGGTATACGTACACTGGCTGTCAAGGTTATGAGTTTATGTACCCAAATTTGACCATGCATTTTCTTTCAGGCATTGAGTACGCATACCCTACCGTCTATTTTTTTTAGCACCGTTATCACGGGGTGTTGTTATTCAGATCCATTAATTTCTTCGAATAAGTTGTTTGACACCATTTACTCTGTTCTGGCGGTCACTGAGTCCAGGTTGGCTCAATGTGCCTGAAGCGGTTGCGTAATCGGGCACGTCGCTTAGGCAGTTAACAGTATTCTGCCGATAGCGCGCTTAAACATGTTGGATCATATACTTTCCAAAGTCGATTTGTCTGTCGCAGTAGTCCACGTGTGATCAATAGGAGAAACAATCTTCAGAGCCACGATTACATTCCTATGGAGTGGAGGTTGACTGTCCGAATAAGATAAATATACATCAACGGTAGCCGAAGTTGATTTGATGTAGGTCCACCAATATGGAATCTCGAATCTGAACATAAGAATTAGAGCAACTAGTGCACTCATTGAATAATGGATAGGATTCATAGGAGATTTGCAGTTTACAAGAAACCGAGAGTGATTATGTACACCTGAATCTGAGTTAGAAGTTTCGGAGAGAAAAGGCCACTCGGAAGACTGTTTTAGTTTCAGAGATTCAGTAATAGAAAGATTGCGAAAGAGAATATCAGAGAATAACGAGCGGAATAGAAACCTACCCACTGTCGAACACTAATCGCAATGTCACATACAACAGACAGCAACTGACTAGTATCAACAGTGAGAGGTCGAGAGTATGTTCATTTCACCGTAATGATCCTAATAACCAAGATAGCTAAATACTCAGTTTAGCATTCCGAATATATATATTTCAAGTCTGCGTCTGAATTCAACTATTGATGACGTAGTCACGACAAGCTCTATTGGGTTGTCCTAAGTTGGACATACCCGGAGGCCCTATGCAGGTATGCTAGGTAGCCTTTGAAGAATATTAAGTCAAATTTGATGGACGAATCTCTGGAGGGAGTGTACAGCTCTATGATGAAGGAGACGTGATTCGATAACAGCATCTTGATGATGTTGTCGTGCCTTTGGACCTGGCCACGTGAATAAGAGCGTACGATGGTAGTATACATGAGATAGATTTATAACTTGTCCAACAACAGCACTTATTTTTGTCGAGGACCATGAACCTGCCTGGGAAAGCCAGCATTCCGTAGGTAGTACGTCGATACGTAATTTGGCGGCACGGATACATGAATTTGGGGAGTCTCGTCCGCAGTTCAGAGTCAGTTGTTGATGATAGCGTAAAGCGGGATTCATGCACGCTCACACCGCCATACGCGTTCCAAAGGGAATCATCGTACGATGTACTAACATGTATTTTACCGCAAGTAATCTATCCTGTGTCAGTATGGGACTCAAGATTAGGTGATGAGATTTGAATAAGTCCGTCAGGAATCAATGTAGTAGGACGTTTGATATCGCCAGATATCAGTTCATTCGCATTCTCCTGTCACCAGATGTGTCCGACTGAAGATTATGAATCCCTAGTCCGCCTGGGTTTATAGAAACGTGGGAGATTGTATTTATTGGGTCTTGTGGGAGCCGGTCAAGAGTTGCTACTTTGATTGTATGTCTCCAATACTCTTGCATCATCCTTAATGTCAATCAATGTAGGGAACAGGGAATTAGATACTGGTAAAGCAAATGTGTTTGTTGGTGTGGGTCTAAGGATTCCTAAGTTACCTCCATATTCTTTTTTAGGTTCATGATGGTTGTCGTCAGAAGTTAGCCTTTACATTGGAACGGACATCGACTACTCTCTATGATAAGATTGGTTTCGTGAAGGGATGGCTGTGGCAAGCCGGCGGTTATTCAGCATAGTGGTCTTCAGATGCCCATCAGCCAATGTGTGCGGAAGGCTTCTGTAAGTTGATGGACAGTCCTGCTTCAAGGAGATTTATCTGAAGAGACTGTAGATGAATCACCAAAGAATCCCTCAAATCGGGTACTACTACTTCATCTGTATATTTTGGAAAGTCAAGAGGATCTTCCGGGACTCAGAATGAAAAAATTGAGTGATGAGAAGATGACAAGGCGTGTGGGGTCACCCCAGGCCATCCACAGGACAGCTTGAGAGGGATAAATTGTCTCGAAAAGGAACACCATAAGATTACCCGTATTGAGGGCAGTCACAAAAAATGGGTGGGAAGGAGAGTGCGTAATGACGGTTGTAATTAGAGGATCATTAGAAAGATGATGAAAAGATCTTTGAATTGCAATATTGACGAATAACAAAGTTTGACTAGTAAAATGAACAAAACGGAAAGTGCAGTGAATAATGGGGGATAATTTAAAATAGCGGCGATGGCGAAGAAAGCCAGCATGGTCTCGTTCACTCATAAGATGAGGACACAAAAGGTCAAATAAACTTATATGAAAACAGCAGGTAGTAACAGATGTGATGAAACCGAGACGACGTCTGGAGGCTGATACGGGGAATGCACACTTTGGGAAGAGTGTCACCCGTTAGGTGTTAAAGTTTGGAGGTAAGTGCTTTATGTTGAGAAATAGCGTAGAGGGCGGAAATGGAAGCTGATGGACATTCTGTAAAGTAAGTTGGATTTAGGCATACATGGTCTGCTGCATAGTCATCCAAGAGGCTGAGCATTGCAGACAATTCAGATTGGGTGATGTGAGACAGCAGAACCAAGCAATGAACGGAACGCTTGGTATCCACGTGTTCGTCTTCCAAAGCTGCATATAGCGGTCAAATTTGGACTCAATGTTGTGGTATACATTTCGTTATAGTCCTCAAGAAGGGTGAAGGCCGTATTTTTACGGCGTTTCTTGTGAAGGTTTTGAACAAGCTTGTACAGTATTCGGCGTAGATATTTGTTCTTCTGGTGCAGTATTTACCCGTATTCCTTGCTGTGAACAGTGCCACGCTGTTAGGGGGCTGGCAGCGCACAGTCGGGCTAGTTGGTGTTCGGCGGCACTCATATTTCCCCATACTATGGGTTCTGTGAGACTGATCAGTTTAACTAGACGATTTTTTGGTGGGTGGCCAGCCGTTTGTATTCTTGCTGCGAGACCTATTTGTGAGATATTGTGCAGATTTTATTTAGACCACTTGGTGTCAGAGGTGAATCACCTGTTGTGGGTCTGAGACCGTTATCGTCTCCGTGAAAATTGGTCGAGGGTGGTGAGGGAGGTGCAACTGAAAATTGCGTGGGTGACGCATAGTTTGTTAACAGTGGTGGCAGAACGAGGCATGTCGGTGTCTCGTGGATAACAGAGAACGTTTAGGCGTGAGTTACCAGCTGCAAACGGTCGATACAGGGGTGACCTATATCTTGTTACCTTGACGTACGGTTATTGCGACGTTACTGGAGTATGCAATCACAAAACTCATCACCATGTGGGGACTGGTCCTGGACTGGGTAGGCTTTGGTAGTCAGGACTTAGTGTCGGAATGTATGGTATCTTCGTGGATACTGATGAGTTATAAGAATGTTATGAGAGTTCTAGGGAATGGTGGTGCATTGATCGACAGGATATATTGTAAGTTATCGTTGGCAGCGACCTGGCCGGCATAAGATGGATGCTGAATTAGAAGTTTTCGACAGGTATCCCTGGTGCAGCTTTATCAGATGTAATTGGGTTCCCAGATAAATGCTTCGGTGGCTGTTTAACGACTTCCGCGTTGCAGTTCGGGGACGATATCGCCAGCCAAAGCTTTAGATTTTTCGTCGTTCCCATTTACGGAAAAGCACAGCCACAAGGTTAAAAAAGAGGACGTCAGCTTTGCTCCTGTGGCTATGTAGGAGCCTAATCAGACCACGAATCGCATAATGTGGTATGCAATTCCAAAGCAAGTAAGTTGTCACAATATGTGAATATGCAAGCAAAGCGAGCGTTTAAGTTGTGTAAGTTGGAAGAAAGTGCGTGATGAAAAGTGGTAAACCTCAAATTTGGTATGGAAGTCACGAAAACCGATATAGCGCATTCATAGTTGAATGCACAAAATAATGGAGTGTCACAAGAAAGTTCACCGAAAACTGTTCACCATCAGCCAACAGAGCCCTTGGGCAAGTATGAAAAATGCTTCCCTGAAGTGATTAAGCATGGTCACCTAAAGAAAAAATTCACAGTATCTCAAGATGTGACGCTAGCCTAGTATAGTCTACGCAACTTAATTCGCACTGACTAAGTTTTCAGCTTCCTATACGAAATATTCGACGGATTGCGGTACAATTCCTACAGCTTCACTGTGGAGCAAAAAGTGTCGCCAAGACGAGTCGGACTTACGTAGTTTACGACATACAAATCATCCAAACCCGTGCGATCTTCATCGTCTCATAAGACTCGAGTCTATCACTTGCTTACGTATTGTTACGAAGTCGATTAGTGCATGCTAATTCACCTGACGGTTGCAAAACGCGTGGATTAAAACCGTTCTAAGGACATCTAAAAACGACCAGGCAGTGGAAGACGTGTACACCTTTTGCACAACTGTCACACCGGGTCAAAAATAGGCTCCTTAGAATCAGGATACCTGAACCTAAAAATAAGAATGTCCACAAAGAATATGCGGTGACTACAAACAATGCCATCCAAAGTGGTTCAACTGGAAATATGGATGAAAAGGATAAAGAAGGTAGTATTGACAACCTGCTGTCAATGGTGTTCGTTATGTTATTTTGTGAACGGTGTCCTTCCACAAAATCATTGAAACGTTACAGTGCATTGCGTGTGCCTACTTGACTCCGCACTGGAAGCTAGCAATAGAACACAGAACAAAAGAAGAGTAAGCGGGAAGACACAAACAGAATTCCGTTTCAGAAGTTGTAGGGAACATGAACCACAATAAGGCTAGGCTAATTGGAAAATGGAAAGTGAAGTGTGATTCACACACGGTAATCAAGTATGAAGCAAACACTTCAACAAATAATGAATTTATCACATTAGAGGTGCTAAACCAACTCCAGGTTGGAATTCCCTAGTACAGAAAAATGCTTACAATTCAGGCGACTCAGTTGGGGTTGCAGTTTGAACGAGTGATCTCGGGAACAAAGATTCGTAGTAGGCATAAGAATATGCCTCACAACATGCAACGGTGGATGTAACATTCTGTAGGTCAATATAAGGTTGATTCTGATATGTCCAGAATAAACGGAAGGCTGAGTAGGAAAATGGGCAAACAGATAAAGCGCATTTCGTTGCTTTAAGTTGTACTCGCTGAATACATTTCATAAAAAATGGTCGACAAGCTTGAATAACTGACTCAGGATGAGGGTTTATCAGTGGGTTGAACATCGGAAATTCTCCAACTGAAAGATTCTGAACAACCAAGTTAGCATACCACAAGTCATATTAGTTTTCTGTCATCAAGGTACACTTACGAAAGAGACTGAAAACTTCTAAAACGACTATTCCCATGTCACGTTCGTGGTAGTTAGCTATTCGTCTTATAAAAAGTACTCAATGTGAAAAGGGTAACCGATGCGCATCGCTTTACATTTAGAGTAGATGGGTAGAAACCGAGGCATCGTGGTCCACCAGTGCCAACTATCAAGGTTACGTTAGTTTCATCTTTCCAGCAACATTATCCACTGTTAACCAAACTTTCTTGTGATTAGCTTATTACAGAAAACTGGCCAACTGTGATAGCTCAAAGACACGTAGTAAGATCGACAGCTGACCTAAAATTGGAACCTGTGGCACACCGTCATCTGCAAAGTGTCAGCTACAGAGTACACAGTTAGCATTTTTAGCAAAATGACGGTCTCTTTGATAATCTGTGGGTAACGGGAGTAAAACACCATCGTGACCACGTTAGTGACGTTATATAGATATTAGTGTATGATTGACCACATCGACGAATTTGATGGACAATATCTACTAGCTTACCTCCGTCAGCAGCGTTGGTCAATTTCTACCTGGCTATAAACAGGCTAGTTAGCCATGGAAATCTTTTTAGGAATCTATGTTGATCATGCAGTAACAACTTCGGACGTGCGATTTAAGCGCTCAATCGGTCGTTGAGTATGCGTTCCGAAACTTTAGAGAAAACAGATAAAAAGGCAAGTGGTCTGTAGTTTACAGGCTCTAAGGGCAATTCGTAGTTTGATAAAGCAAGACGTATGACTTTCTGTGTGCACGTGCAATCGGAGCTGTAATTAGGTCAAGCAAATATGGATGAAAATTGACCTGAACGTGATTCCCACAAATGGTCACGTGACGGCGTTTTGTCTCATATTGCTGTTGGTCTCCATATTCCCTCCTCAGTGACCGTGATCCAATTTGGATTGGTGGGTTGTCTGATAGTCCGAACGTCTCCCACGTATCGCTGCGCAACACCCGGCACGCTCATTAGATCAATTAATGGAAGGTAAGTTGCGTTTCAATTCCAAAAACCAAGAATTTCCCGGACGTCTGCATCACTGCCTCTTTATAGAGAATCACAGAAGGCATTGCGAGTCATCAAATAGCTCAAATGGGCGACAGAACGAAACGCACGGAGTTGATTATGGTTAGAATCACAACCCAGTCAATTGTTCACTATGGACATGATTCTAAATACGATACAGTTGTTGACTTGGACATCTTTGAAAATGAAACTTACTCAACGGTACCGGAGGTACAGTGTAATGGATTTATACCGCGAAAGCCAGGCTGCTGGAGGTTAGTTTAAACCAGGAATTTTAGAATGCTGATGGATGATGTAACTGATGTGCATAAGTAGTTTATTCATGGATCTGTATGGAAAATTTCGATAAAAGCTTCATGTGATTTTAATGACTACATTATTCGTTTAAGCACTTAAAGGTATGTCAGTTTGCGGGTGTGGTGTGGCTAGATATCAAAAAGTCCATGAATTCACCGGGCTATTTCTTTTCAAGTACATACATGATACGTTTTCTCCCAATTTCATACATTTTTTCACGTTATCCGGAACACATCAACTTTATTTGTCCATATTGATGGATAATTTTGTAAAGCCGGCCACAAAACAGGTAACTTGCTTCAAGCGCATTTTGACTGTTAATCACATGCTACTTACGCCCCCTTGTCTTGTGTATCCACCAGCATCATTGGGTGGATCGATTGAGCGTCACTCAACTGATAGCTCCGAATGTGATAACTTAGTGAAAAGTGTGCACACATTGAATACGAAATCATCAAACTTGCTGGCGTTAAAAAAATCCATGAGGGATAAAAGCTGAAAAATCTGTAACACGTTCGAAAAATGGTACACTAAAGTTATCTATAACGGAAATCACCAGCTCCGGTATTCAAAAGAAACTCCAATCATTTGGAGAGCACTGAAAATGTATGAAATTACTGCTCGCTTTAAATGTGTCTACAAGATGCAACATTAATCAAGATGGGAGTAGCGAACAGAAATCTTCCGCAACTTGTGGAAAAGTGAGTATGCGCTTGACCCCCGTCCACTAGCAAGCTAAAATGTATTTATTAAAGGACAGTCGAAATGTAGTCCCAACAGGCATCGAACTGAAAAAAACCCGGTAGGGTATGAAAACAAACTGTATATCTCCAGCAGTGTTTGGAAATACAACAGGTAGTTAGCTTTAGCCTAATCTGGGGCCAACAGCAAGGTGGAGCCCCCAGCCCACTCGGCGGTACCCAAAAGCGCGTCAAGCAAAAATGTCCAGGTTAAACGACTTTAAAGGATAGAATAAATGAGTCGTTAGGAAAAGGGCAAGCATTCGCTGTGTGCAGTTAGTTGGATGACTGAAGAAAGTGATACTGAGTGCGTATCACGTCTCCCGTAGAAGACGTACATAGAAGCATGCGTACAGAACAGACAAGCGTGGAAAAACAGTTGCGGCCGGGATCCTTAGAGAAGCCACACGATCGATGGTCACTACAGTAAGCACATGTTGTGTACAAGCAGCTGCAAGTTAGAGGCGAAGGAGTTCTTGTTCGTTTTGGACGTCCTAAAACGGAGGAGTAAAACCGCCAAGAGGAAATGCATGGTAACAGCTAGGATCTGTAAAAGACTTAAAGATCTGGCTAATACAGAGCCACCGTTTTCGTGGTACAGCGTATCGCATACAGCAGATGGTTAGAAAACATGCTTTTACTATACAGCTAGTCATAAAAATGAATCTTGCATGGTACGGATATTTGGATAAAAGGTTTGTGTGTATATCCGACCAAAGTATTTCCAATATTTCCAAACACGAGGTAACCCAGCTCGTAATATGTTTCCTTGGATATTATCACTAGTCCCACGCCAGACAGCATAGAAGCAGGTTTAATATTTTGAACCGTGTTAACAAATACATGGTTTGACGTTATCGCTCATTTAGATGGATACTGTGAAAGTGAATGTCATAACAGAATGCCGGCATACCACCGTGACGGAGGGTCATACTTACCTTGGTTCATAAAAAAACTTTGTTGTCGTCCAGTTTGTTGGTTGCAAACGCTACCGTACAGGACAACTAGTCACAGTTGTTATCATGCTTTCATACGTAGGATAGTTGGCTAATGAGTCTAGTATTTTTATTGGTTTATTCAGGAAAATACTTTTATTTGCTACATTATCCGACATTACTAACAAAAATAACTGTAACCCACATCAAATAACATACTAGTAGCATTAGGAGCAGGGAATTCATGCGATGACATCAAATATATTAGTCCTATTGTAAACAATCAAATGAGAAGTGTGGTTGATATAGCGTGACCCGACTTATCACTTTGATAGGTGGGAACTGTCGTGCTGAGCTGGCACTTCGTGTTTCGACGAAGGGCTGAATGTAAGCTTATTGTGTATTTTCCTCTACAGTTCCTGTATCCTCAACGAGACGCCGAAGTTACTGACCAACAGCACTCCTAAGGTGGTGCGCAAACATCTTGCCTCAGAGGTCACTCAATGATCTAGGGCTTGTCAACCGTAATAAGCTCTAGTATGGATGAACGCTGAGAATTCATCGAGTCACGTCGAGACTGCACCCCAGATATTACCCAATTAGGACTTAACATACAACTGACTACACCACTACCGTGGCCGCGTAGGTGGCGCAATGCCAGACCAATCAATGCTTCACTTGAACAGTTGTTTTTGGACTATTTAAGAGGTGGATGAATGAGGTTACAAATTCTGTGCACACAAGGATGGGTTATACAGGCAAGCACAGATGCTCTCAGTTATGGTAAGGGTTCAAACCCTTACCGTCTTCATCTGACCAATACTCAGCAGATTGGACAACATGAATTAGTCGAGTTGACGTAATGATAGCTGTCCTGGCAACCGCAATGTCATGCTACGTTGGAAGGCATTCGCAGTTCCACAACTAAGCGCCCGTCGTGTTGCCAACGTGACCAAGCACATCAAAACAAACAGATAAGTAAAGAGGCTACAAAAACAGCAAGTTTGTGCTGTGGCCGTAAACATGATACGAGATTCCGGTTACAATGTAAACAGGACGTTTGACTACGAGAGTTCGTCAAAAATAACTCACTAGGACCTATTCATCATAACAGGCTTCTTGAACTACATTCGCGAACTGATAATCTACCGTTGAGCCTCGTAGTTTGAGACAGCAGGACCTAAACATTAACTCCTGTGACTTCGACTACAAACGGCTCGAAATGAACGGATCCCGTGAATGTCAAACTGTTAGGAGGCGCACCTCCTAACGAGACAGCCAGGACGCGTCACGCCACATCGATCAGCCGGCCCAGCTCGGATGTTATGGTCGTGGGCGGTTGTATGGTCCCACCCAGC
>JTDE01005669.1:29503-46967 GCA_014338405.1 Paragonimus skrjabini miyazakii
TTGATATAAAGCCTAGGCATACCCACCAAACCTTCATCTTTTGTTAGACGAGAAATTTCACACTATGATCGGAGATTGATGTTAGTTGTCGTTTTAAACGTCTGTGGGGTGTTGGAGTCTGTTGACAGAGCTACGCTCTAGTCTTGTCTTCCGAAGGGTAAGTCCTGTGAGTATGTCGAGCTCAGTCAAGTGATATACAAATAGAACGGGGGCGACCAGGTGTCTACAGGACTTCATCAAATCTACTTTCGATCATACGTTATGTTCAACAGGGATGTCACCATCGCCCTTCTTTTATAACGGATAGCAATCTAGATAACGCTGTAATTACTGTGATCACTCATTACCGATTACGTTTATTTGGACACGTGCCTCGCACATCACCTCATTCTGACTTATAGAGCCCCGTCTGCACGCCTAGAAACGGTAGTGTAATGCGATGGGCACACAGCGGTTCGGTATCAAGGTATGACACAGTTGGTGTTGAGGCTAACCACCGTCAGCTCGGTTGTGAACTGAAGGAACCGTAGCGCCTATGGTTAGATGCAGTCAGATACGACACAATATCAATAAGCGACGCCTGTATGAGAAATTACTTATATTCTGAATAAACTGTTTATTTTTGTTCCCTGTCCGCTACTATACCTACTCTTCTGAAACGTGAGTTATACATAAACATACCGGGGTCGCTAACCAACGTTCGCCGAGAAAGATCGTGTTTGACAGACATGTATGATGAGTGTTCCATTCACATCATCAGGCCAACATACTCACAGATGCATTTTATCTAAATCTCGCTATTCGGAGAAAGAACTGCTCAAGAAAGGCAAACTTAAAATGTGCAGATAGTTCAGACTTGGTAGAACTTCGCTGCCTCCACATATCCCAAATATTTTCAACGCCTAATTTTGAATACATTTTACACTTTGAAGGCAAAAAGGACGACTGTAAGACAACATGAAACTTCCTAACAATCCACGCCAGGCTGTCGATTGAAACAACCGACAGGCTAAATAGTAAGGGGGTTATTACTTTTGATAACTAGGTCATCGGGCACACCAGTCCGAGAGTCATAAAAAGATTTCCACCTACAAACCAGCCGAAGTATGCCGAGCTGCTTAAAACACCAAGTGACAGACACGCTGGGACACTATCCAAAAGCGAAAGTTAGGCTCCCTATAAAAAGGTTGAAATGACTGCCTGACATCGCGATGACATGAACGATATAATCCTGCAAACGGGTTACCTGCCTCAGCGAAGACACTTGCCAAGTTCGTATCAGATCGAACACCCGTGTCGAGGATCGAACGGTTTGATGGAAGAAGTAATAAAGGCAGGTTAGGCTATGAAAATTGCAGTGTAGAAACCGAAGGTTTTTGCTGAAGGCAATCACCACCAAAGACAACACATTAACGGCTCATGCTGGTGTTTAATTACCATGCAACCATGAAAAAACCGAGCCCTGGTCAAGAAAAAGTAAAGAAACAGAAAGGATCTGACTACTCAAAACAATTGTCTACACTCAAACATTCAACATCAAGATGACTACACTTAGGAAAAAAACAATTCAGCTGTAGATGAGAGTAAGGCGTCATCAGCAAGGCAGCTTCATAATGGCTTTCACTGTATTGCGTCAGCAAGTGCACCTATTTCACAGACAAGCCGGCCAAACGACAAAATCCATGTTACTGAGACCGATTAACTACCATCTCACCTAAAGTCGGCAACTAGTCTCTGAGCTGCTAGGCTCCAGCTTAACAGACAAGTAGTAAACCCCTTGGTGAACGACTCTATAAATGTCCGGTCATAATCCGTCCATCCAACACCTTACCACCAGTCGGCGGTAGCACTGGTAGAGTGCTCGGTATGGCATCCTCAGTATATGATTTAACCATGTCTGTGCAAATTTAAAGGTTGAACAAAGGAAATTGTTTGGTAATCGCTACCAAATACCCACTCCCTAAACTTTTCGTTGTTTACCCGTTGGTGCTAAGCGATGCCAGTGAATGAACGCATACATCGATGGTCAAATATCTTAGGACGGGTGAAGTCATCTATCCTAACTGATTTTGCAGTTGTAAAGTACCACAGCCCTCACAGTCGTCTTATATACACGACTTTTAAACTTCAGAGATACCTTTCTGTCGTCAAAGATGCTCTAGACTAGCGAATACTGTCTTAGCTTCAGAGATACCAACTTTTACTCCATCCTCTGTCGCTACAATATCCTAATTAAACAAACCCGTTGACAGCCTCCAAAACTTCATTGTCTCACCATAAATATATGTAACCAGAGCACACTGAGACTATAAAGCGCATTCTGAGATTTGACGGAACGCTAAATAGCCTTTCGCATTACCCGTACTGCTTGGAAATTGTCGTACAACACTTTATCGTCAGCATAGTCGAGACCACGCAGCTTTCCACTAGGTTGGAGGTTCACAGACCCTCCTCCATTAGTTCGTCTATAAAACCAAACAGAAATTGTGAAAATGGAAAGCTTTGACGAACGCCGCTTTTAGTGCCGAAACTGCCAAACAGCACACCGTAAACCCTAACCTAAGCTGAAGTATAGGAATAAACCGTCGACAGAATGTTCACATATTTGTTCGGCAAACCCCTGTGTTTAGGTAGCTTTAAAGGTGCGGCTCGATCGACTGAATTAAACGCGTCTTTACAGTCTAGCAAAATGGCGATTGTTGGCCGACTGTACATATAACGCTGCTCCAGAATTTGACGAAGAGTAAAAAGTTGTATAATAATCCTTGTTCCGGATGAATCTTTAACGTCTGCCTCATGGGCAGTAGTGAGTCGACGAGGTATAACGGATGCCGAACCCTTAGTGATGGTTGGGGTCAAGCCAAATCCCCAGGGGATTTCGCAAAAGCCCCTGATATTTTTTTGAATATGGAAACTACAATTGAGTGACCCAAGTATAAGGCGGTGGCTGTTGTAAATACGCCAGTCAGATCAAGGCCTCTAATAACACTGGTCTGGTCACACCGTCTTACTGAGATAGCTAATGATACTCAACTCAACGACCGTTGTTCTCATCCGTGAATTGAATGCAATCACTATACTATTAATTGCGTTGTACTCACCTTGCAAACTGACATTGAGGTTGTGCGGTGGTGTGTTTGGAGCAGCCAAACCTAGAGATGACAAGAAAGGGGAAGGATGATTCCCAGATAGACCTTGCTGAGCTTTGACAATCGGGCGTCTTGGGGGTGCCAGTGAATTGGAGTTCGACATTAACATGGGTCTCGAATGCATTTCTGAAAGTGATCCAGTAGGAAATCCGACGGAATGTTGGAGCATCATACTGCTCATATCGGCTGAGTGCGGCATTAACCGTGGTGAATTTGACTCACGAGAATCGGGGAGAGCATCCCACACTTGTCGAAGTCCACCTGTAATGCACGCTTGAAAAAGTAAAACAAACCAACCTTGCTGAGTCACGTCACTTAATCCCGATGATGCAGAGGGATCGCAATGTTGAAGCTGGTTTATACGAGCACTAGCCGATACCGCATTCGTCTATATTTTGGGAGAGAGAACAATCGACACATCTAGATTCACAACTAGAAACGAATGAATATCAATAAATCATTGAAACAAACGGCGAACAATAAACCGAAACAACGAACTACACTAAGTCATTATGAACTCATATCTGCTGCTCTGTCGTGTCCACCGGGGGTTTATGCACACTACGAGAGCTGTGTACATTACAAGACGTCTCGTGTTTTCGTTTACCGGAACGTCTAAGATTAAGAGACCGTCAAACAAACTTAAACGTGCGACTAAACCACTGTGCGTGCGGCCGAACCTCGAAAAGGAAACTGGGAACACTAACTAGCGTCCTCTAATGAGCACACCAATCGAACGTCCAATATGAATTCGTCATGTCACCCTAACAAGCAGCCAAAGATTGGCGCGTATATAGACAGACATCAAAAAGGTGGAACCGTAGGCCGATTCGTCACTTGTGAGAAGTCACAACAGACAGGCGCAAAATGATGGGTGGGTTTCATTCCCACGGACCTGCGGCGACCTTCCTCAAAAAGCACTACCATAACGCCCTTTTACTTGACGGGTCCTTCGGAAATTCCTGGTCAAGCCCTGGCGCAGGTTCCTTTTATTTTGACCCCACTTTAAGATACCACAGTGATTGCACCATCCTTGTACGGGTCATTGCGACAGCCCTACTGGGACATCACATCCCATGCAGCTGGACTACGCTACATAAAGGTCTTGCCGGTCGAGAACATAAATTTTTGACATTCATGTTACACTGGTCTCGATCGTGGAAGCGACTCGTACGTCAGGTGTGCACGGTTGGCTAAGTCAAACTATTGCTTGTGATGTTTGTTCGCATTCAAGAACAGTGGTCGCTACCAGCTTTTTACGCTCATCGGTTTCGTTGCGCTCACCTTCGATTGGATTTTAAATGGCCCAACGAGAGGTCTGTCGGCGTCAGGTCTGCAGATTGAAATGGCAACCTGATTAGTCAACCTACCGTGCATTGCAATACGTCTGTACACGGCCTGCACTGTACAGCGATGTATCATGCTCTTAGACCTTAGAAACCCAGCCGAATCAATCGATTCCATAGCTGGATCAGGCAATTATTCAAGCGAGGAACAGTTTAAAGATTCCAATTAAGGGGGTGGTGGATAGAAAACTATCGGGGTTCGACAGTAGAATATAGAACTCAAGGAGCAAGGATACTAACGGACGACAGGAAACAACTGATATCTCGACGTCTTCACCAATAGTTGTTCCGTTGCATCAACTAGTTTATTTAGCATACTTTTATGCCAAACAGAAGTTGCATCCATGTGTTCACCAACCTACATAATTAGTAGAATGCACAGTCATAGGTTTCAGATGTATAAAGTTAGTTACATTAACCACCAAATCACAAACGCGTTATTGTACAACCATGAGTCACCGCAGAGACTGTCAGAATCCAATTCGACTGTTCCCGTCGCTTCAGTGGCAGATGACGGTCCAAAATCACAGACTCCAATGGCACAGGATAACCCAAACTTAATTTGATCAGTACCGGATTACCGAAGCTGAACAGCGACCAATCACGGGGCAAACCCTTGATTTCAGAATCACTGCACCACCGTACAATGCACAGGAGTAGCAAAATGCGAAAATCTCAGCACCGTGCGTTGGACGAGGTGGACTAATTGATCAGCAACCTGGATCTCAAGATCTGACATCAACAGGCTATCTCTTGTGGTCATTTAAGGTCCAATGTATATGTAACCACGCTGGTACACATCGAACCGGAGGCATTGTTTACGAATGCTGGCAGACATCATACGCAACCCAACTCAGTTTGACAGGATTTTAAACATCCAACGACTTTACTACCAGTGATGTAATCACGAATGAAACGCTCGCTCCGCCTAAAACGATGACAAACAGTGAGGCAGTCACAACCAGTTACTTATGCCTAGAATTTGGTAGACCAGAATGGTAATGATGCTATCGGTCACTTTAAAGTGAGTCAGGCAAGTTTGTAAGAGTGACTACTCTCCAGCCGGTGTTACACAAATCGCCCCAACAATCCGGCTCTGAACAACCACACCAACCGACACTACCTCCCTTTGCTTCCTCATAAGTACTCACGGCAACTGGCGTGCACCTTGCGGATATATCCAACCAAACATTGAGCGGACCGTGGTTGCGGTCACCTACATGCTCCTTCTGTCTCCGGCGGTTGTCGTAGAGAAACTACTTCTCTTTAAAGACCCAGTCATGCAAAGTCCCGACGTCTGCGGTGGTCCTGAGCAGACGGTATGCGCAGTCTGTGCACACCTGTTGTCATGTCAAAATCGACCCACCCAAAATACTTCCACGAACGAAATGCATAGTAGTGTACACTTACTTGAAATCGACACCTCGCACAAGTGGACATTCTGACGCGTCAGAGATATGGCCAGTCCCACTCATGCTTTAATCCGGTCTTTATCACAACACACTACATAAGTCTAATAGACTATTCAGTGCTCTCTGCCAAATAAGGCTACACCTACCTTTTCTGGATAACACTTTTACCGCGTTGATTAAATCACCACAGACGCTTTTCTATCATCCCCCACTCTCGCAACTATGAGCAAGAGTGAGATGCCTCAATTTATCGCATTTCAGTTCTAAAGATAATCACTGGCCCTTTCGCTTAACTGCTATGAAAAACACGGTCAGGTTAGCTGCAGATCCCGTAAACGATTGAGCCTACAGTCGCCTTCATGAGAACACAGAAAACCACATACCTCAGCGTTCATTTGTGAGAAATCCGTCAAGCGCACCTTAATTCGTCAAATAATATGGAATTAATGTCATACACTAGCCCCGGCTGAAAAACTGGCTCATCAACGACACTCGCAGCGTAAACTCCGAATGGTCCCACAGCCACTTAGCATCTCGACCCCGCCCCATCAGATAATTCGAGTATCACGTACTAAAGTAGTCGGATAGCTCCTAACAGGAAAATAGCAGCGGTCATTTGAGCACATCAGCTCCCGGTCTATCTTTCCGGCACAAGAACCTCAGGATTCGAACGAACAATCTTGTCGGGTCAAACCGTCTCATTATGGGAAGTGATAATAGCTAGAAGACCACCGCCACGACAGTTCAAGACACTCAATCAGTAGAAACAATTTTTCGGTTTGTAATATATTCCGAGCAGACGCTTTCCCTCATTTGTTCTCGTTCATCATCTTGAGGCCTCAACCTGGCAGAAAACATCAATCAAGCATTTATTGTACAATGATGACAACCGTGCAAACCCTGAAATCTAGAAGCGGATCCTTTCACTATCGACCGTTGCTAAGAAACTCGATAATGTGGGATGGCTCTTCCCACTCTAAGTTAATGTGCTTTTTGATTAATTCGATTGGGTAACAGATACAGCTTTAGATATATACTAATAAACCAATGCATCCGGTCAAGGTCCTGATGTACACATACTACTTAAATCACCTAATGACCCAATAAGACCACCTATCGCATTATTCATCACACACTTTATTTCTGTTTCACGGGAGCATTTACGGTGCACCACTTTCCACGAACCGCCACTACTACACAACTTTGTACACACCATTTCTGAACTACCACAAAACTCGCCTTTACACTCCCTTTTGTTTGGTGGCTTATTGATGAACTACCATTCGGTCTTTCTCATGCTCGTTTTAGAACAGACGATATTACGGGGATGGCTGAAGCTGATAATGCACTTACGTATGCCCAGTGTGCAATGGTGATAGTTAGCTGTCTTATATTTATGGTCGATTACCAACGGTCACTCTCCGAGTCGTGCAAAAAAGGTTCATCAGGTATGCCCACATGGCCATATAGCGACGTGGTTAATAAAAATGTTATAGCTGCTGCTTCGTTGGAATACTTATGCGCGTTTAAGGCATATGAACAACTGCTCGCACAAAGCTATTGGAAACCAACAATCGGGGCAAAGGCTTGATGAGGTTGAGTACATCACATATACGTTAGGATCGACCTTAATGTTTGGTTTAAATTTAACTCTAGTGCGTCTGCTTCTGGACACAGACAGACAATTCCCTCTTTCCTAAGAGATTAACCCCTATGAGGCGGAAAAGTTCTTGCCAGAATAAAATATTACGATTCACTCCGTTTGCAATTTCGCCTCTATTCAGCTACCAAGTTCCTAACCAGACCAATGCGGAGACTAACGGGCCATAGCTACATTTCGCCACCTCAGATGACACGGAAAAGATGAGAACGTGAGTGCTGCAATCCATGTAATCCGATAAAAACTATCGTAGATATATTGGAAAACAAACTATCTAGCGTCGACGCGCTTTAGCCCGGATGACCCCGAATCTTCCCAGCTAGACTGGATCACAAACGAATTCAATCACGACAGAGGGGACAGATGTAGTATACACCACAACTACCCGTAGTGTTAAACAACTAAATACGCCAACCCGTCAGACGACAATGCACTCCACCAGTTCACAATTCATTATAACCAACGTTGTACAAAACATCACGGTCAGTAATGCTAGCGCATGGGCTCGACTTTATACAACGCAAACATTAGCTCACTTAATGATTTGGAATCAATTACACAAAAATCCCGAGAAACAAAATATTAAACAAATGAAACGATTAAGTACAAACCATGGCTCTCAACCACCGAAATGTCTGCAAAGGGATACATGTTGAACATGCGTTCAGACAATGATGAACTTACTGTTGTAGGGAGACGAGCGATCGGGCTCGAGAGAATTCCAAAAGGCCCGTGAAGTTGAACCGGTTTTGAGCATACAGACTGTTGATTCAAAGCCAAAGACTGCAAAATTGAAGTTAAATTTGGACTATTGCTGAATCGACTGTTAGGCTGATTAGTTGATTGGGCCTTTAGTGGCAAGGAGTCCATAAGCTTATTATCAACGGATAGGGTAGACTGAAAATCTTTAGTTGAAGCAACTACCGGAGGATTGACTGGTGACGAATTATGAGTGGGTAAACTCAGCTGAGCCTCTATCTCTTCCACCGTAAGAATTTGAGGCTTGGTGCCTGAAATACGTAGATGAAGTAACTGAATGGTACTTTTAGTTTCAGTCATTTTTGGGCGATTACTTTCATTAGAAGCACGTAAATCATGTCCTAGCAATATGGAACGGAGTTTATTTTCTACTTGGAGCACTGCCGGAAAATGATGTCAAAAATTGGCCATACCATTATTTTTGTCCGGACTGTTGATATTAGTGCGCGAGACAGATCCTTTCAAGAGTTGCATCAGCTGATCATTCATGGCGTCTACTGAAAACATGAAATGCAAGTAAAGTTAACTTACTCGTCTTTGCACTATCGTTCGAAACATCTAGCTGAGGGAATAAATGTTTGAATCGACTGCCCGGAAGTTCTGTGTTTTTGGTAGAATCAATATCAACCGCAGCCGCTGGTTCGATCGATTTGGAACAGTTTTGTTTCTCTATGGACGACTTAGGGGACATCGTTTGTTCAGCTTCAGATTTCTTTTGTCTTGGTTCTAAGTTGTCCCTTGTGGAAGAGACGGACATTTCAAGCATTCTCGGACCGAAAGCAGTACATTCATCAACGTCTTCTATTACCCTCCCTAGCTCAATTGTATCGCTAACAGTAGCGGGACCTTCTGAAAACCACTCAGGTTCTTCTTCACATGAACGTGCTTGCTTATTGTCCCAATGGCGATCATCGCGATGTATGCGGGAGAACACACTGCCGTCAGTCCGCCGGCCGCCGCGGTCTCGACCAGAACCTCGATGGTATCTCTTATAGTCATTCGGATAACCAAAATAAGCCTTGTCGACGGAACGGTAGTCTGTACCATGTTTGCTCCCACGACTTGCCCCATCGCCAGTTTCGCGACCAGAGTAGGTCACATGACAACCGGTATTCCATGGACGTTTTTGAGGTCCCAGAACAATACTACCGGAGTCCCGAGGTCGATCTACAGTTGTAATACTATGAAACAATATGAGATATAACTACCGTTTTGCGCTTTTGGGAATACAATTCGTTTAGGTTTTGCGAGGACATTACGTGATATGGTTGGACTCAAATTGAAAACATTACTTAATTCAATGCCAGATTCGGTCACATGCTTTTTGATAGCAAGTATAACGTCCTGGAAGGATGTAACGGTGATTAAAAACATGACCATACCCGTTCATATCGCAACCGCGACGGTTCGTTGGCGATTTCCGAAGGTTTGGCGACTGCATCCATGCAAGGCGCCTTTGAAGTAAGGCTCCAGGAGGTTTTGTTTCGAAATGAAACCGTCGAAAACACTCCCGGTAATCAGAATAGCTTGCCAATTTTACGCCAGCAGAGAAAAATAAGCCGTTCAAATAGCGCGGGATTTTAACGGAAAACGCCCTCAAATCGCTGCAAAGGTAATCATCGAAATTATTTGTCAATGTTGGTTTAAAAGTATTGCTTTCAGGATGTACTTTCATACACAAATAAGTTGTAAACTCCGATGAAGCAATGGTTTGGGAAAGTTTTAGTAAAATGGTACAAATGAATTTCCCAAATGATATAAGAAAAACCGTGTATTTCATGGAACCGACCTTCATAGCATCTAGGTTGAGTTTAAATGGTCCATTACATGTAAATCACTTCCGTACGGTGAATCAGCATGGCGGTGAACAATGAAGACATGTTCCGGAGAATATTCCAGGAGTACTTCAGCTTTGGAGAATACATGGAAGATATGGTCAAATTTCAGCGGGAAACCTGCACTAGTTTCTTCATAAACAGCTCTCAGACGGCAGCAAGTGCCAAGAAATACCGGGGAATAGAAGTGCCGTCAGGCTGCCCGTACGGAAATGTAGTGTATAAATGCGTACACTGTACACATAAGACCGTAGCTGGCAAAAGGTAATATAATGTTATGGCGTAATTACGTTACATTTCAGATTCGCTGATTACCGTTGCAAGGCCTCGTGGGTAGTGCACTATCGCTGTGGTGCATATCGTATCGAGAAGGCGAATTTGGTGCATTCACACGACTTCCAAGTGGGACGGGCTAGTATTTACCCCAGAAATAGACGTCTGCCGGTAGCTTGTGAACAACATTTGTTAGAGATTAGGGAGAGTTTCAGAAGCACGCGAGAGGTGAAGATTTATGTTGAAAACAAGCTGGGAATCACGATTAATTCCAACGACTTACGCAATCTACGTAAGAAACAAGGTAAGATGGACCCGCGTAATGAGCTCGTCAAGCTGCGGGACTTATTGAAATTAGAGGGGCAGTATTGTTTTTTGATAGGGGAGACATTCTTGCGTTTTGCCTTCTTCGTCCCCAAAGGTTCGTCCAAACTGTGTCCTGAATATACCGACGTCATTTTGGCTGACGCCACGCACCAGCTTAATTATAGTGACTTCATACTCTGGCACGCCATGTTGGTAGATGTAACTGGTGTATGTGTGACATATTTTTACGTTTTGATGTCTATCAAAACGACAGCCGGTTACCGAATAGTTGTAGAACGTATGTTGAAGATGTTGCCATGCATATCTTCCGTTAAAACCTTCGTCATTGATCGTTCATCCGCGCAGTGGCGAGCTGTCCGTGAGGTGTACCCAGGGTTTGCCACAGTATTTTGTCGGTTCCATTTAATGAATGATGTCTCTCGGTGCTGTCGACACCTGGTAGGCTTGGATAAGTTCCGGGGAAACCGCATCTATCAATGGACGCTCAATATGGTATTCACTGGAAACGTATCACAGTTTAACAGGCCACTGCGAGCTGTAAAGTCTGGAAGTAAGCGAGCCTTCGAGTACCTTAGTAAGATGGAGCCAGTCGGTAAATCCGGATGGTCATCTCATTTATTGGAGGGAACTGCTGTCTGCGGTAACTATACAATTAATAGAGTGGAGGACAAGAATAAGCACATTAAAAGTGCAGTTTGTGAACGTTCGACAGTGTATGCATTGTTCAGACACATTTTTGAACGTTCCAGGAGTATGTTTGCTCATCGCCTGTGTGCGGCTGGCATAGAACGTATGAAATTGTTTGAACCTCCTGTGGAGTACGAACACCTGTCATCCTTTATCAAACCGTTGTTGGAGTATGCCAGAGGCGTCTTCATTGAGCACTACAATAGTAGTAAAATTGAAGACGTCGCTTGTGAAAGGGGGATATGGAATGTTCGATGTACCAAACAACGAATGTTTCACGTAGTTATTACCGAAAATGTTAGCTGCGATTGCTGGTTTTTCCCAGTGCCTGATGCCATGCAGCCATATGGTGACGGTTTTCCGCGTGATAGAAAAACCGATAGGAATATTAGCGGAGAAGTGTAGGTGGGCGTTTCCCGATACGGTCCCCACTGATGTTTCCGCAACTGAGATGTCTGAACCCGTAGTACGCATGCTCATCCCTGCAACACAGTCGCGTTTGGATAGGATTAGAATTGCAGAGGACGTATGCCAAGATGTAGCTGTTACGTTGCGTTGTATGAGTGAGGAAAACAATAATAAACATGTAGCTACACTCCGTGGAATAAACGAGTTACTGTCAAAACATCCGGACCTTGTACTGCATTGTTCACTCCCTGGACGAGAAACTGTGCAACTAAGCGGTAGGAAGTCTTTCGATAACTTGTTGCTGGATAAAAAAGTTCGACCACTCAATAACTGGTACGACAGCTTCTCCGTTCCAACGGAAGAGCCACAACCAAAACGGGCTAGGAAATGTTTCATCGCTAATTCAAGCATCCCTCCATGTAACATTTACCAAACATCAAATCGTATCAGTATGAACCCCCCGATCCCGTCAACTAGCAAGGTGGTGTGTCAGCCGGATGTATTAAGTCGTACACCTGCCATTGTAAGGAAGATGGCCTTGAAACCCATGAACAACGACGTTTGCCGGATTTACTGCCAACAGGAGGATCCCGTTGACCTGAACGAGGACAACGTCAACTGGATCCAGTGCTGTCAGTGCAGACGTTGGTACCATCATTCGTGTGCCACCTACCGCCAATCGGACGTCGACTTCATCTGCGTGGACTTCGAGACTATAGAGCAACCCATGAGATGTAATCAACTCCACGGAACATTGTCTTTTTCAGGACAACCTAGAACGAACCCACGACCCACTTTAGGACCACCCGCAACTTGATTTTCAATTATTTTTTGTAATGGTGTACGGTTAATTATCGCGGATAGACGATGAGGTCCACTGAGTCTTGTTTCAGCGGCAGCCTCATGGGTGCTTAAACCATAAGACGAGTACGGTTTCGCGGATGGACGATGAGGTCTTATTTCAAATAGACAACCTACTAAAGCAATTGTAAAAAGAACGCAACGTTGTAAATGCATGCATATCTATTTATAACAACGTAGTTTTACATACCGAAAGACTTTCTTGACAGCGTAGATAAGACCGTCAATGTCCGTATTGGTTGCCTGCCTTCAAAAAGTGTCTGTAAGGTAAGGAAATAAACTGATTTGTGGCTAATAGGCATCATACAGCTGTAAGCTATTTGGACAATCAGCTAGAGGATTTACAAGTGTTCCAGTTATTGAGGGATTTGATGATCATTGCATCCGAAATAAGGTGAGAAATTCCGCTGAATATGTGCAAATTCCACTTCCGATTTTCAGCCCACCCAATGGGAAAATTTCGATTCAGTGTCATTGAGAGTATTATTAAGCCGTTCAAAAAACATTTCCCGGGTATGAAACGATATCGCCTCCCAATTTTACGCCAGCAGAGAAAAATAGGCCTACAGTTACGGGGATTCCGTTTGCGCCATAAAACCTGCTGTAATTGAGAGTTAAATAGCTGTCGATTAGATCGAGACAGTGATCTAAAGTGCTTCCTAGCAAACGAAAGTGTCCACTGAGCGCTAAATAAGAAATGACGTGATATAGTTATACATTTTGGTGAGCCCGGAGACCTCATGAGCCGAGACGACTTGCATTCCAGGAAACGGTGACAGTGCGTGTTCAGACAATCATGGAACATCTGCAGTAAAACTTGGTTGTCTAGAAGTTAAGATATTGCACAATATACTTGGATTCATCATCAAACATTGCTGATTCTCATCTAATCAGAGAATGAAATCGCTAGCTGGTCCCGCTGACCTGACCCTCAAAGGTCTGAGTATGTAGTATGCGTTCACATTAGTAGCTGTTCCACCCGATTGACTTAGGCTATCAACAACGTCTCAGCATGCAGTATGCGTTCACACTAGTACCTGCTCTACCAGATTGATTTAAGTTATGATCAGCGTCTGAGTATGCAGTCTATGTTCACACTAGTGGTTGCTCCTTCCGAACCACTTTTACCATGAACAGTTTGGAGAACGAACACCTGCGGGAAGTGATGGACAACCTGTAGTTGAAGCATTTGGATTACATGGTAATATTCATATTTGATTCCGCTGGTTGTCACATCGATTGGAATATTTTTCTGCACCGTGATAGATATCTGGCGTTCTAAACATCGTAATGTGACTGGCTGAGAGGTATACACCCCGGTGATCAGCAAGCAGCCTGATTTCATCTGTTTCTGTATACTGTTCCGCACGAACGCCACACGACTTCAATCTAGTTAGAAACGATGCAGTAGAGTGAATAGAATTTACTTCTGAAGATTCTAGACGATACAGTGAGACATGATACCCCCATTTTATGCCGTTCCATATACACCGAAGATGGAAACAAGCATATGATAGCGTCATTTCCAGTCATTTCTAAGAGCAACGTTTCATTGACCAGTACCTGCCTGAAATCCTGTAAACATGGAGAAATAGTATAAGTATCATGTAGACAAGGGAATTAGAAATGTTGTCATACATGTTCCACTATCAAATATGCTACTGTTCTTGTTGAAATGCAATGCCAACAATGTATGGTCGTATATTTTCATTTCGACCATATCTGTCAACATGCCGCAAATTGTAGGACTCTCATACCACAGGATGACGTACTTCATCTTGAAAATGGCAATGATCCCAATAATATGACTTGAGAAATTGATCTTACGCCAATAGTGGGTTATTTTCGCGAAAATGATGGAAAACGTTTTCATCACCGAACCAATATTTTTGGGACCTATTCGACGTAATCTATTTTTTTCATTACCGCAGTTTATTTACATTCGATATATTGTATGTGCTATAATCTGAAATTCCGATTTTAAAATGTCCAGGATTCGCGCCAAAAGGACCGTTTTGCCTTTCGAACGACTTTCAAGCCGAATCCCATGAAACGGATTAATGCCGTCACTACATATCCTGATTTTTCGGTTTTATCTAGGTCTATCTTGACGCTGCGAACAAAGTTTGCCGTCTGGTGAATAAGCTCCTCTCTGCCAATCGAGGCTGCCTCGAACTTCTGTAATCCATTCTCTCTTCAGAAAAAGGAACGGTTGAACAATCACATATGTTGAGTTTCTCGTGCCTATTAAACTTAATTCCTCGTAGTTTGCGAGTGATTCATTTGTTCTAAACCATTTAAATGTTTTTAAGAACCTTCTTACTGATGAAGTCTTACCCGGAACAAGTACCCTTAACTATGGTTGCTGTTTGATTTGGGCATCTAGAGCTTAGCAGTGTCTCAATGTTGATTTTGTTATGGTCTGTAGCAACATTTTGGGATTGCTGTACTTTGTTTAATTGGGGTTGAAGGGTGGCCCTACGTTTCATTGTTTTACCTAGGAATAAAGAGTACAACCTATTTTTATTCTACCACCAGTTACTACAACCGTTCCTTTACTCTTATTTAGTATGAGCCCTGTAAAATTTTAAATGTCAAAATACGACATACTTTTTCCGTATTCTTTCTTGAGTAGCTTATAATTCTTACTATTTCTCGGCATGTGAACAACCATTTTGCTCCTACCCAACCACTTGGTTGAGAGAACTCAATTCCGTTTTATCATCCCCCATTGTTGAGCGGTATCTAGTTGTCAAATTTGCCGTACGGCCACGGTCTCTACTCAATTTTTGGGAACTTTTCTCATTCGATATAAGATATTTCATTTTCATGTACACTGATTCAATCAGTACTGTAGTAAATCGTTTTCACGAGCTCCTTCTTATCAACCGTTTCAAAGATGGCTTATCTTCTATGCCGTTGGATACTAAGACAGGCAACGTTGGATTAACGGATTACGCGTGACTTGTTGTGAACTTGGATTGTTAGCAAACGATTCAAGACTGAGTACAGTGACAGCGATAGGAAGGGTGGGGGCTCAACCGCAGAAGGTGATGAGCGCGTCTGACTTCACTGCTGTCTTACACATTCAGTTCGCTCATGTTGTGGTGGCCTCGAATGAAGTTCTAACGACGTCTTAGATGAAAATTTGACTTCACAGGCGAAGAAGCTAAAGTTGAAACATAGACTGCTCGAGCCCAACGAGACACCAGAGGTCAGTGGAACCCGGTCTCATACCGACAGTCGGGACCAGATTCAGTGCTGCAAAAAAGCACGCCATCAAACCTATTGATCAACAGCCGGTATATGGAACTTCCCATGTTATGTTTACCGCCTAATGGAGTAACAATTGAGTGATAAAATGCTGTTGCAACAACAACAAAAACACAAGCAGATACAGAGCAGTCAAGTCAGCGTAAGGCAGCACGCCCTATGTGAACGGGACGTGCGTACGATTAGTTTCCACGGTCGATAAATGGCCAATCCGAATAGAGGTTGGCCGACCGATAGACGTGCATACGACTTGTGTGGAACAGTCAATGACATCACGTGGACGTATCGTCTCGTTCCTCATGACCGAAGACGGTTTACTGGATGACGCTGACGCCGGGCCCGGCGTAGGATTAAGTTGTTGGGGTGCGTTGCTTACTCATTGATATATCGTGTAATTCAAAATGCTCCAGATATCGACGACTGTTTTCCAGGCTTGATTTCAGCGGGCCCACATGATCAAGATGCCGTTGCGTCATTTGCTCGCCTTCTGTACTAGTCTCTGTTGCTGTTGGACGAATGTAACCATCAGTCCATTTGAGAAACACATACTCGATCAGTAAATAATAATAATAATGGTATATTTCTCAACGCATCTGTGAGAAACACGCCCTGAAAAGCGTGATCAGTATACACATGGTAACGTGAAACGCACACCGTACTCAAAATTGTTAATTGTACAATACACCAATTATGGAAATAAAATTGCAATACGGACATAATAATAGAGGAAAATGTTAGTTTATGAAGAAGCATCTAGCTGTTTTGCTTCTTAAACGATCGTTCTCAAAATTTTTGATCTTCGATAAAAAATGCTGAGTAGTTACATGAATTCTCGCTTCACAAGGTTAACGTTGGCCTTATGTTCAAGGTCGTGCCAGGAAAAAGGTTTTTCAGGCTGCGTGTAATCGACAGAACGTAAATATCTCTGTAATCCGTCAGTTAAAAAATTTTCTTTTCCACCAATGTCGTTGTAATGTGGTGGAATTTTGCGGTTTATTAAAATCTAGAATTCTGTAGCTACGGCATCATTTTGTTTTAATCCTCCGAAGAAGTAAGATAAGAATGTGCGGTAGTTCAGTGGCATGGGGATTGATGAAAAAGATAACCAAAAGTTTCATACCATATTATTTCGGAAAATTAATGGTGGAGTATAATGGAAAAAATATCTCATACATGTGGAAGCATATGACTTTACTAAAATTTGAATGTGATAAAACAGGAAAACGTTATTATATTTCCGTAGAATGAAACATTGTTAAAACATGGGGACTAAGCTATTCATAAGGCAATTACCTGTTTTTTCGAGAATCGGCTCGAAGGTCGTTCAAAATGCACAACGGTCATTTTGGCGCGAATCCTCGTGTTTTAAATAATTTTGGAAATTTTAAAATCGAATGTTTAGTCAAAGCACCTGCAGCATATCAATGGTAAATAAACAGCGTTGATGGGAAAGTTGAAATACACCGATCAAGTC
>JTDE01005670.1:2308-17371 GCA_014338405.1 Paragonimus skrjabini miyazakii
AGTTTGCTTAATCGAATTCATCAACTGTTGTTTTGTTTGGTGCATGATATAATCACCCTTAAAAGGCAGCTCTATGTAGACCTTCTTTTTCCCTACAATGACGACCTCTTCGGATGGTACTTTTTGTCTACTGTGCCTATCTATGAACCTTCTGGGGTAACCATTTGACTGTAGGACAGAAGTAATCAGATCTAGTTCTTTCGCGAGACTGTCATGCGTACAGATTCGCCTTGCTCGTGTAAAAGCGTATTCACTAATGTTCGTTTATGTTGGGCCGGTGTGAAGCTGCTGATGTTTAAGTATTGACCGGACCATGTAGATTTCCTATATACAGTTCTTTTAACCGAGCCTTCTCGACGACTTATGAGTATATCTAGAAATGGCAGACAGTTGTTGACCTCAAATTCACAAGTAACCTTCAAGTTAGGGTGACAGCTATTTAGACGTTGCACCAGGTTATCTATCACCTGTCTAGATCGACTGAAAATCAATGTATCGTCTACGTAATGCTTGTAATATGACAGATTTCCTATCTCTGTTGCTCAATTTTTATCATGAAAATGTCTGCTAAAATGGGACTCAGTGGACTTCCCATAGCTACTCTATTTTACAGTAGAATTGTTCGGGAAAACGAAAACTGACATTCTCGGTACAGAGCAAAGTTTCCCTCCATATGTTAGTCGGAAGTGACAACGAAACGTGACTCATTTCAACGAGGTCAATTATAGTCAATCGTTTCGTGTAGCGGAACATTTGTGAACAGTGACTGAACATCCACAGAACACATCAGTTGGTTAGTAAGATTGATTTTGTCCAAGTCACTGATCAATTCAAAAGAATCCTTAATAGAGTGTATCTGAAATTTTTGTCTTAATGGGGCTAAAGTAGCGACTAGCCAACGTGCCAATTTATGGTAAAGGGAGTTCGTCATTGCCAAAATTGGCCTAAGTGGCATCCCAGGCTTTTGCGTCTTTGGTAAACCGTCAATCTGGGGTGTTGACGATCCACACGGCTTAAGAGAGTTATACGTTACTTCATCAATAATCCTCAACTGTAAAAGCAGCTGAAGATATCCTGCGCGATCCTCTATTTCGGTGACGTTATCCACCTTCTCTATTCGCTGAAACTTTGTTTTGTCATCTAACATGGACAACATCTGTACATACACATCTTTGTCTAGAACGACAGTCCCAGAGCCCTTGTCCGGCTTAAGTATAACTACGTTTTTTGACTGAAGTTCTCGTAACGATTTCAGGTGTTGTCTCGTGATTGCGCACCGGCTATTACTCGGAGTCGTGATAAACCCATAAGCTATATCGGCGAACTTAGTCTTTAACCGACCTAGGTTGTCAGCATTAGTTGGTCGAAGATCAGATAATTGATCGATAAGATTCTTCCTGTCTGTTTATTCCCTAGCTTGTTTTGTAATTCAGTAATCTTGTGACGCATGGTTATGAACCAAAATACACTGCTTTCTCAGTTGTCTAATTTGTGCAAACCCCATTAACTGTAAACCCTGTTAAAAAGTTATCACAAATGAATCATACCTAATAAGTGTTAGATTTTTCAGCGCAGTCGTGGTTCATAATAACCGTAGCACAGCTTCTGGGAGTCTGTCACTTTGCAGATAATGAGTTCAGTAGAAACGAACGGAAGACTCAAAATAGTTGTTTATTTGGCTCAAAGTTTCGTGTGAGGAATCTCGCAGCGTGCTTTTATTCATGCCTGTAAGATCGTGACTGGGAATTGAAATCCGAATTTTCAGACAGGCTGAATGGATGCTATGAGATTAACTGCGTTGAGAGAGCTAAACAGGTGAAAAGGCCTCGTTCCTTGCGTCGTAGCTGTACCGGTTGTAGTCTAGCAACCGATTAATCTTTGTACGCCCACGGTCACTTGACAAACTGGTCGGTAAACAGTTCAAATGTTCTGAACTAACTATGATTTTAGTAGCTGCTTGTGACTTAATCGCTTCTTGTACCTAAATGACATCGTTTCGTAAACTGATATCGAACGGTTTACACTGTCTGTCAAATCACATTTATGATGTCCCGTGTATGGCTCCTTACTCCCGTTTGCGACTAGATTGTTCATTTTGAAAGTTTAGATACCTTAATGTTGATTGTTTGAGTCTGGACATAGGGGTCCCAGGTTGTAAGTCCCATCCCTCCTTCTCTTATCCTTAGGCCAAAACCCCTTCTTCTCGTGGATGTGCAACAGTTAATCATCAGAGTAAGCCACCAATGCAGTGGTGATGCTGATGACTGTAAGAAACTTCCAATTGTCGAATTAGGGTAAGGTTCATCATGACCTTGCTGCACGGCCCAAATACTTGACTAGTCTGCACAGAACACGGACCCTGTATCTTCGACTAGCTTTATCTCTCCCAGTCATCTCGCATCTACTGAGGTGATCGTGTGAGTAACGTCACAATATTTGTGTTTATGGCAGTTCCGATTTCACCGTCAGTAACCTTTGTAATAAACCTGCTGATCGAGCTGTGTTCTCCCTGTACCGGTGGATTTTCGATTACATTGCACTCAGTCGCAAGAAATCACGGGAGGACCGACAACAACGTGCCGGCGTACACACTCTGACATGTCAGCATCCTGGTCAGTGGCGTGATATCTCCATTTCTACAAATGTCTACTGCGTACTTTAAATGTCTTTGTTCCATTTGGAATTTCTGTGTAATGCTCCGTTCGTTGCTGTGGACAACAGTTCCTCTCTTATGCTTGATTCAAGACCGAAACTGTTTGCTTCCTAGATCATGAGAACCCCAACTGGCTCGCGTTTATATACCATCTATCTTTGTATGCATCCCCAGCTGGAATTCTAAAGTATCCGTGTCGCAAACATTAAAATATTATATATCCCTTTAAAAGACTTTAATTCGCATGTAATCTTTGGCTTTCGATGGAAGATGCGTCCTCAAATGTTGTCGTCAGTAATTTGAAAATTAAATGTCAATCAGGCGTAACGTCCCACCAGGCTTTTATTCGCGTTTCCATACTACACTGTTTCACATTCACAGCACTGCCAGTGATATAACTACAGCTCTATTGTTGTTAACTCGTTTTCCCTCTTAGAGTTCACTTCACGTAGTAGTCCATTTCCTTGTCCGTGCTCCTATCGAACGGCGCTTACACATTACGTCGATTTGGCAGGACCGCCAAGATTGAACGTATTGTTGAAGCTCTCTTACTACGCAAGCAATGAAAAAGAAGCAAGATTACTTCGGTTGCTCGGTGGTATTGCTCCGGAAAGCAAAGTGAGTAAGACAAACCGGTGTTCCCCTGGAGTGATTTGCTCGAGCTCATGTATTTCTTATTGCATTATGCATATTTTAGTTTTCCATTCTTTTTATTAGCTGAATCTTTTTTGCAGCTATTTATTCCTCAGTTCCATGGATTAACTCAATCCTAATACGTTAAAACTGGGATGCTTTCTCTCTCATACAGTAATGAGGTTATTATTGAGTAGTTGGGGGTTCGGTTTATATAAATTGAACGCCGCCCACTTTTGACCACAGTTTTCACATTCAACTAGACACTTCGCCTGGGCGCTTTTGTATAGAGACACTGGACTCGACTTGTACCCCTTTTACATCTCGTCGGCAATGCACAATTGGAATTGACACTCCAATTCTCGTTCTTGTGAGGAACCCGTGCTGGCCGCTGCTCCATTACCCTTACATTAAGGATGACCGAATTATCGCATGCAAACACTCAGGTACGTGGGAGGAGTACTCCTTGCCCGGTCATTCAGCGAGGAGATGCATTAATTATGTTGGCAAATTCAACAGATTTCCCTATTGCTAAGATTTCTCAGTCAAGTTGAAATTACGGAATTCACGGAACTTATCGAGCACATTGTATTAATTGCCGAGAGGCAGTCCGGGATTCGGTGGATGTAGATTTAACACCCCATTTAATAAGGAGATTGCGGTCGAATCATTAGGTTCTTAGTTGCACACACGTGCCGTTTGTTAACGCTACTTGTCTTAGAACATTGGATTTCTTCTGTTCTATTCACTTGGGCGGTACGCGGACGTGTGTTGTGGAATGTTAACATTTTGCCTTCATCTGATCAGCTGCTTATTAGAAATCTCATCTGAACGTGTACACCGAATCGCGTGGACACAACGACTGGACAGAAAGGATTCAAAGGATAAGCCGTATGGTCTTCATGTACAGATTATACAGATGGCATGAGTTGTCTTTTGCGTATGCGACACCGGTTGTTTTTGATATTTGGGTAACAGGGTTTCCCTGATCGCCAAGATTTTTGTGTTGCTGTCATGTAACCACGTAGTGAATGAGGTGTTCACCTCAGTGTTGTGACGCTCCCGGGATGTGTTTTGCAACTGATCAGTCTAGATTTCTGGTCCGGCCATCTAGATGTTCGCTTGTCCGCGTTCCTCGCTGAATCAACCAGATGGAGAGGCGTTTGGTCATGCAAAGATGCAAGCATGGACTCTGTCCGTCAGTTTGGGTGTCACTGCGGCTACAAGTGAACTGTTGGATACTGTGTGAGGCAGAATAGTTACGTGTTTCAGGAACTTACTCTCTGGATTGAAGGCAGAAAGAAGGGCACGTGGGATTCACAGCAGACTTAGTCCGAACGGAGTGGCGACCTGAGAACTATCCTGTCGAGCATTGTGTACGTTGTACAGCTTTCCAGTTTCCACCTGCTGTACATTTCTATAAACGCTTGAGGGTATCCTTTCAGTAAAATTTTAGCCACGAACTTTATCTCTTGTCCAAAACTGATTTCACTGTAGTTACTTGCAGCCCTTCTAAAAATTGTTTGGATGAGACCGTGTGTACAAATTTTGGGTGAGAGCGTAACAAATTGGGAATGTTGACTGTTTCAAGTGATTTTGCGAGAACCAGACAGCCACTATGTTCACCTGGACAACCGCTGAATAAAATGTCATCTCTGCAGGCCGCTCAACCGTGTGATGTAAATATTTCGAGAGGTTACAGAATTGATGAAAGTGGTTTGCATCCATAACAATCCAAATTACCTCAACACATTCTTTATGAAATGTTATCAAAAACGTCTTGATCATTCCGAGGAAAATGTCTGCTAATTTTGCGTCCAGAGATCCTCTTCTGCCAAATCATCGACTCGCCCAAATGTAACATTTTCACATTCGAGCCGAACATTTTCTGTCTTATTGCGTCTAATGCATTGAAAAATACACCTGAGACTCACAACGGAAGCCTTATGAAATTGTTGTGTCTCGTCTACATTCCGCTAAATACTCGTGGACTCTAATGTTCTTGTTCTGATCTTTCTTTGACCTTCACGAGTGCGGCGTGTCGTGATTTTTTACAGAGGCGAGTAATTCAGTTCACATATCCTTCCCGATGTCTGGTGAAATCTGTAATTAAGAATGGTGCTCAATCTACATCCACGGAGTCCCAGCCCACTTCTCGGCAACCAATACACGGCGTTCGGTAAGTTCCGTGAATTCCATAATTTAAACTTAACTGAGAAATCCCAACAATGGAGTAGTCAGTTGATCTGGCAAGATAATTAATGCATCTCTTCGCTTGGTGATCGGACAACATGAATATTCCTCCTAGGCTGACATGCCTGACTGTGTTGTGATCTTCATTTCTCCCGGTCTTACGTCGGTTCTGTTTACAATCAATTCATTACTTGCATTGTTCTACAAAAAAGCACATTGTTACCCGATCGCAAACTGTCGCCGAAACTGAACAATATTGTTCTATTAGGTGGTTTACCCTACAATGATCCTACTATTTGATTTAGATGTAATGCTGGGTTAGTGATTGTAGCGTTCTGTTTAATTTGTTTTCTTTCTCAGCGTAAATATAAGGAATGGATTCTGGAAGAGCGCAGAAACATTGTTGATATGGTTCAAACAATGTCTTCGGTCAATGTTCCTGTGGACGTCTTGTTAGAATTGCTACCTCGATTGAAGCCAAGGTTTTACAGCATCTCATCCTCGTTATTGCGGTACGCTAACTGTTTGCACTTGACAGCCGTTGCTGTGAAGGAGGAAACACCTTCAGGTATGCTGGTGATGCGTTTTTTCTTCCATTACGTTTAGACGGGATTTACAGGTTGTGATGTCTTTAATATCTAACTGACGGCAGCGTGAAAAATCACCTGTAGGTTAACTCAACCGTCTATTTATGAAGTTAATCTGAATTCTACCTTGGAGCCTGCAACACACTTTTCCACCTCTATTGCGTGAAGTTATTTTAGATTGTAATAACTTAATTTAAGACAAGTATCTGAGTACCCGGTTTGTTTGACAATTGATTGGAATAAACAGTTATGACACATCTCAAACACCTTTGGAGCGATCGATCGATGTAACAGAGCCTCGCGGTTACGATCTGGATGGTTACAGTGCAGTTATTTGTTTATGTGATTCCTAGCGAACGGATTCATTTTTCATTAATTGTGATTTAGTTTAAGTGTATCTGTCGCATACAATAATGCTCTGTTGTGTTATTTACTAGGACGGCTATTCGAGGGACTAACTACCTCTTGGTTCAGCTCCTTGCCATCGAAAGATGCAGATTCCGTGTCTCAAAACCGCTCGTCCTTTATCCCTATCTATTTGCAAACGAGCTCCTTTCATTTGCCCCGAAGCCGAAATATCCCGATTATTATGATAGCGGCGGGTACGGGATTGGCCCCTTTCCGTGCTTTTATTCAGGAACGCACTGAGCTAAACCGGATAAAAGGTGATGTTTTATGGTTTGAATGACCTTGCAAGTTTAAATTGATGTTTTTCGGATTAGGTGTTCTGTTTTTGTCGATCAAGCATTAATTATTCATGGGCTAATTGACATCATTTGGTTCGAACCAGCAATTGACTGCACGGTTGGCTAGTGACACTCTTTTCCCGTCAAATACTTGAGTGCAAATTGCAATTGTGGACAAGTCTGTTGGTCAGTTGGTCTTGTTTGCGTTCGCTTCAGGCGTCGGACTCTCTCATGGCTAACTAGCTCGTTCACTATGATTTAATAGTAAATTAGTTACATCACACTCACATCGAAATTTGTCACTGCGACCAGTAAGTTTTGGATCTCCTAAACTCACCGTTCTTTTAGTCCGAGCAATGATCGTGGAGAAGTCTGATGAAGTCAAGTCGATCATGAATCCCTGCAGCCGAGCTTGTTTGCTATACCGTGTTTTCTGAAGGCGCAAGCATTTGTCACCAAGTGGTTTGCCGGCTACCGTTGAACTTCGTCGACTCGAAGGGTGATCTCGTTACCATTGCCCAAGTTCATTGCGCCACTTACGTAGATATCCCCCGAATAGTCGATAACTGCGTCTAGCCAAGCTATCATATACTAGCAGCATGTGCAGCATCATGATCTTGAATTTTTAGCACCTGTGTGCTACTGTCAATCGCTTGGCAGTCCGAAATAGAAAGTATTTACATAGCTATATGTATTACAACAGAAAACTCGCATAAAGTAATCTCAAGTAAAAGACGTTGCGCTTTTGTATACTCAGCTGTCCGGTGTTCAGTAATGCACATGTACTAACACATTTGCGAATGGTTCTGTACATATTTTGAGGCAAGCAAATCGCTGTTTGTTATAGGCATTAATTATGTGGCACAATTCGTTTAGGGAGTTTTCGCATATACATACTTGGATGGTAATATTACAATTGAATTTTCACTTTGCAATCGACGATTGCTAAAATGAAATACTGACTGAACGCTGCTAGAGTAAAGGCTATCTTCCCTAACGTTAATGGTTACGAAGTTCGGCTGGCGTCAACGATCGACCAATCTTCAGTTCCTTTATGAAACATAGTATACTTCGTCAGCACTTGATACGGTCAACGACATGTACGATACGCAGCTTGTTTATCCAGCGGTGCAAGTACACATAGCACACATCACCTATCGCTACCATGATATTGGTTTTCGTGACCGTGGAAGCGTTTCTTTCGATGGTCCTGCCAACAATGCAGATGGGTATTGAACTCATTTGACAAACGTTAGCAACACAGTTTTATGGTATGATTCGATACCCAAACGATTGTCACGTCACGGTTAATTTGTAAGCTTCGCACTGTGTTCACATACGTTCGACATCATATATCTGAGTTCGTTTTGTTAAAACTGAAAAAAATATTCAAATTTACAGGCCCGACATTTTGTTTGATCCCTCCGATTGGGTTCTTTGTCGATTGTCGCACTGGTTTTAAACAATTTTCCGCATCCACAGCAGATAGTGGATTTTTTATCGTTCCCCTTTTCCATGGTAGCAACTACAATTTTTTTCGTTCCTTATCCAAACCTTGTCAACTGCTCGTATGACGTTCTTTATCCACTTACCTGATATCGAGATGGTTTCGCCATTGAAATGAGTTTGTGTATAAATATTGTTTTGTACAGCTTGCGAACAGAATTTTAAGGTCTGGTTTTCGTTCGTGTTCTCCCGTTGTTGTAGGTTCGACGTCAGCTCTCATGCTGCTCTTTTTCGGATGCCGCCGCAAGTCAGATTATCTATACGTAGACGAACTTGAAAGCGCCCGGAGCTCAGGTTTGCTGGAACTTTACGTGACCTTCTCGAGAGATTCCGCTGATGGCAAGAAATTTTACGTCCAAGATCGAATGCTACAAATGGCTGACAAAATTTGGCACCTGTTAGATGAAAGCCATGCTCATCTCTACGTATGTGGGTAAGCGTATGTTCTTAGTTTGAGCTGAGGGTCGATCGTGACCCCGATCTACTTCCTATCCGGATTTGAGCGGTTTATCAATTCACAGTCCAAAAATGACTCCATGTTGTAGTGCTACAGCAAAAACCTGGCGTGCAAGCGTACAGATAGCTGTTTTTGGTGTTCGTCTATCTCGGAATGTTACTACGGTGTTCTAGGATACCACTCTTTTGAACACCAATCTGGGTGTATTCTGTGGGTCTCGAGTTTCCGTACTACGATCATGGCCCGATGTAGTCGGTGAAAGGGAAGCATAGCAATGCATCATTTAGATTGCAGGAGGGATTTTGAAATGAGCGTTACGTTGCTTTCTTTAGAATTTCCCCTTCTCATGAATTGAAACCAGTCAGCCATTCATGATTGACCAGCAAACAAGCACCCGCCGCGACCCTAGAATGTCTTGAGGTTTCCGCATAGGTTCCGTCTAAGTGATCACCGGTGACCGTTTCGTCAGTGGTTACTGGGACCCACTGCAGTGGATACCATATTACCCAAACTTTTGCTCTGTTGGAGATGCCCACAAAGAAGGCAGGCCATTTGCCCTGCATCGGAAGCAACAGTCGCACGCATGACCGTCCACACACCGGGTGTTCGCGCATAGAGTTTGCCCAGAACATCCGCTGGCGAAAGGTTTGAAGTCTGTCTCCTCCTTCTCCAAAGCTAGTTACCAACGAACGATGACGGGATCACCCACCATAATTCCGAACAAGTACTCACATCGAAACACAACTGCCGTGATATCTACGGACTCCAACCAAACACTGCCGAGCGCACTGACCCAACTGCCTCATGATCTTGATGTCCCTTCTTGCTTACCTCGATATCTCAACAGCTCCCTCGGGAATCAGAAGACACTCGGGGTAATGATAGTGAAATATTAGGTTTTAGATTTCCCGGATAACTGTATACCTCATCAAACAAAAACGTTACCCATGGGTACCGTGCAATCCAAATACAACTTTTATATTCGCACCACCTACCACATTCAAGATCGCGAGTTTGAACCTCTTAGTCTCAAGCAGTCCTGACGACGAGCTCGCAGGAGCTCAGCGGTAACGCGACTTGATAATATTTGTACCATATGGCAACAAGCCTGTTGTAGTATAAAAGCTGGATATTACCCCCCGACGGCTCGCGTCCTTCAAGCTATGTGGTATCCAGGTATCGTTATCATCACTGACCTGTCGTGAAATAACTTCTATATTGTACCGCGTGAATCCACAACTCCGTCGCAATCAAGAAAGCTGACTTCAGAGATAACCCACTGCCTCCAAAACGAAAGTTTTGTATAAACACCCGCGGTGCTTCCAGTTATAGCGTTAAGCTAAACGCCAATGTGAAAAGACGTCTTGGATACACTCTTACGAATGAGGTCTCAAGACCCATCACAAGGTAAATTTCTCGGGGATTAAGACAAAGCCTAGTAAGGCCTGGCTCCTTCACCACACTCAACCTAGATGACAACTAACAGCCCATCATTGGGGGACTCTTCGATACCATTACTAACCATGTTCCAGTAAAGTATCCCCAGCCTATCAGAGAGCCGAGACACCTAGAGTAGAACCAAACGCTTGATTACATTGAAATGCTCAGCCTAGAACAAGTACCAACTAGAACAACCTGAACCTGCGTTTGCTAGGTCTGTCACGTGGCGCAATCGTACCATGACTGCTGTCAGGAAGGATCGATTTTGCTTTCAACGCGACCTTGCCCAAAAGCTGAAGGTGAATTCTAAGCTTTTCTATAGCAGAGTCGCAGCACACGTAAGAAGTAAGGTTGGCATTCCGCAACTGCAAACCTCTGATGGATTCACCAGTGCAGATGCAGTGCCGGCGAACACTAGCTAAACAGTACGACGTAAGTGCGCGTAACTGCAAATCAGGGGAAACTTTTGTGCACACAGGCAACAACGTAATCGAATTGTTCAAAATGTCAGTCACAAGTCAGACTCGAATCACAAATCGCCCGGTCCACACTTAATATCCAGTGTTGTCTTGAAAAGCTGCGCCATAGAACTAGAAAAACCGCTGACAGCACTTTCCAATCGCTTTGTCAAGCGGTCGTCTACCGAAAGCCTGGAAACAACGCGCAATTACAAAAGTGGCATAAAGATGATTCGAGCAATTAACCAATAGCGTTGGTTTCATTGGTCTCTAACTTAACGGAGAACTTAGTAAATGATTCTGTCCAGGCCAAAGATTGTGGGCCTTTCCACCCTGAAGTGTTTTCCACTGTTTGCCTCCATAATCCCTCCACACCTAGAAATGAACATACAGGCCTGTCGTCCTTATCTTAAAACGATTAGGCACTTATTGAAAGTGTGTAGAGACGGACCACTGGAAAAATTACGGGGCATAAACAAAACCTTTTCCAAACACCTCAGAAGAGATGATTCTTACCTACAGAATATTGCACAACCCAGGGCGTCTATTGGCATATCTTTTTCCACTAAACGAGGATGAACGTTTAGCAGGTCACTCATAGAAACAGAGTAAAGGAACAAGCAGGTTACTTTGTAAATAGGAGTGTTTTACATTTAAGGTCTGTTCACATTGGAACGCATTGCCCCACTCTGGTCACGGCTGAATCGGTTGAGATTTTCAAAATATTATTCGATCAGCACATGCGAGAGACAATCGGCACAACACGCTTCCTAACCATTATACTAGCCCAGTCCCACAAGTCATTAACTGTACATGTTCGACTGAATGTTGTCTCAGTGTCCGTTGCTGAAATGATTGCAGCCAACAGGTTCACTGAATTTACCTTTTATTTAACTCCATTCCCTTTTTATTTACACGTATAAACCGTCAAACATAATTTCTCATTGACCAGCACAGAGAAATGAACATAAGCAAAGATCTTTCTCCTTCCTTGAACAACTTATGAGCCTATCCAAAACAGCTTCCCGAACAACAAAGCGAAAGACTACTGATATTTGCAGATGAAGTATCTGATGTACACAGCAAATAACTGCACGGTTAATGGGTGGCAAGCATCAGTTATTCCAGTTGTGACTGTCTACCAGCTGTGGACCAAAATGTGTTATATCTCATTCATCATTTTATGGAACATTTCTTCCAGGTCGGCTGTGACAATGGCTCGAGACGTCCATACCTGCATGCTCAGGATCATTCACGCAGCGGGAGGGCGTTCTGTGGGAGAGGCGAAAGTCTATCTTGATCGCCTAAAAGCCGACGGTCGATACCACATGGACGTTTGGGGCTAACCAAACTGTAGTCAAAAATGATAACATCAAGGTACAGATATTTTGCTCAGTGTGCAGACCGCTTTATACGTTTGATAAAGATTAAAATATATGTGCATCAATTGATTTGCTCTTTTAAATCATCACCTACATCAAAAACCGGATATATAATTTTTGATAATGATGGATATGGGCGCCTCGTCCAAACACGCTTTGCGTCTTGTAGTAGCAGAAAGTATTGCTCATAAGTGAAACGCAACCGTTGAGTGAAAGTACATCATAGATTGTCACATACATTCGGGTGCTGACTGAATCATTTGTACACAATTTAAAAAAAAGAAATGCTTTCTGTTCAACATTGTATTTCCAGTTCTTCATCCTCTATTCCTTAGTCAACTTAAAGCGAATAACGGCCACATGCATCAGGCTACCGCGGTTATCAACTCTATGGTTAGCCGTGGTGACAAAGGTTTTGAGACGTGATTGTGACCCCGGCTGAGGTAGTAGCAGTAGTCGATGAGTAGCCATCAGAAAGCAATCCGAGAGAGTTCGGCAAAAAACCTCAGTGGCCGGTAGAAATGGCATAGGATGTCACTTGGATAAGGAGGTCAAAATCAGAGCGGGTCGTTCTAACTTGTATTGTTTTTAGAGGGATTATCCGAGTGGATGTCGAACTTGAAATTATACTTCCAAAGCTCTTGCTCCCATCGCCCAACCGACTACGGAATTAAGCACACTCTTGAGTTGTCACTTACAGTTTGCGAGCCTGCATAAAGGATTGTAGGGCAATTTGGAGCTTCTACGGGGACCCTAGTCATACGAGTATTTCTCTCCAACTCACGCAGAGATGGAAACCCGTCAGACACAAGGTGGATGTCATGCATAATAGTGGTATGGATTATTGCAGTTCGTTTGACTGCTAATTCTCAGACCTCAGGTCGTTCGCTTGTAATTATTGAGGTTTGCCGGAAACAAGCTAAGTAGCTAAAGTCCAAGCGGCAATTATCGACTTACGTCGGCATGACTGCTTTCCATGGAATGACAATATAAAACATTCCAGTATGCTGCGGCTGTGAAACTTGGCTTGTTCGTGCGGATGACGTCCAAAGACTTGTTTCGAGTACCGACATCTTCGTAAAATTGCAGTTGTGTAATGGGGGTATTGCGTGGGTGACGATACTGTTCGCCAGCATATTCTTGATACGAACAATTTTAACGTCGATAAGGGCGACAGTTTACCCAAGTAAGCGTCGGTGCCTCAGGTACGTTTTTCAAATACCAACTCACTGCGTTGATCCTGGCCATAAATGGCAGGTGGGCGATCAGCATATGACGTGAATGAAAGATCTAACGTAATTGGTTGATTTTATATTGGTACTGGCTTTCTGACTAAGATTCAAGAACAATGCTCACCTGCGACTGGAAACTGTCAGAAATGGCACTGAACAGAAGTTAACAGCGCCACTTTCGTATGAAGTGTTACGTTCGTTGTGGTGCCTAAGAGTACTACATATTTTAGTATCAGACTTCGCAGTAGTCAATGCACATGCTTTGGAACTCTAGTTGCAACAGAGGTACGCACCGTTGATGAGCTCTAAGAAGAATGAGGCTCGGATGTAGTTTTTCTAAACATAAACGGTATACAGATCCAATCAGCTGCTCGGCTTATATAAACCAAAAGCACTTATTACTTATCTACATATATTATTTCCAAACAACTTGTGGACAGTCGGTCATTTGCCATATTGGTGACTTCTGACACAAACGTTTCTTCAGATCAGATGGATTGTAAAATTCCTGCACAATGCCTTGCAAGCTCATGTGATGGGGAAACAGTCACATCGATAATAGGTCTGATGGGCACATGGGCTTTATGAATTCTTTGCAATCCATAAAGATGTGGGGTTAATGTGGATTTCCGATAAAAAACATACTATTTTCTTTGCCTTAAGTTCTTTTGCTATACGCAAACATTTGTCCATTTCATCTTTATTCCTATTCACAACCGAAGTTGCGGTTGTATTCCCGATCTTCTTATTTGGTCCTTTTGCTTCATCGTTTGCTGTATTCAGAAAGATAATGGCGTTATCATCATCCGCTTTGGTGATAGCTATAGTTTAATCTGATCTCAGTCTTCAGTGGTGCATTTTCATCTGGTGCAATGTTACGGATCCCCTCCTACTGAGACTTAAGAATACCGATCACTGAAGCGTCACCAACCAATCAAATCACCGATTGTTCACAAGCTGTTCCGAAGTTATGATTACTCAATCCCTCCCAAGCATATTCCAACCAATTATCAGCATACAGTTTGCAACAACGAAAGCCTTCGATCACTCGTGAACAATAACAAATATACACATATAAAGCCCGGACAAATGTATTTAAAAATAAAGAATATTGAAGTTAAAAGGTAGTTTCAAATAAAACAATGCGATCTTGTTCGGAATTGTCACACATGCCGAAAATACGGTAGAGAGGAACACATATGATCAGATCGAACACGTAATATTGATAACAGACATTGACAATGATCCCCACATATTCGAACAACGAGAACAAAGAATACACTGAAATAGAACGGGAGGAATCGTTAGCAAACCCATAGTAGTTTGATCTGAAGGAGAAGCTGAGATTCCTAAAGTGTTTTCAGCTAATGCGCGGCATGGCATTTGCTACCATTGGGTTACAGGCGAACTGCATGTTGTCAGGCTAAGTAAACATAGACAGCAACAATTGAGGGACCTTTTGATCGGTGACTTGCAATATAACCATTGAACTGTGTTAAAATCCAAGTAGACAATGAAACTTGCAAATAGCTCACAACATAAATCTGGCATTCCTAGGGAAAATAGGGGTTTGGTCGGATGTCTAAGGATATTGTTATAAGCTCAGCGGTAAGATGAACCTAGTTACTCGCCAGTGCATCAAGACTATACCTGTAGGTATTTAAAATGGTGGATGGTTACTGGCACGTCGTTCAAAACACTTACAGCATAAGCGGAATGATTCATTTTCAAACAAAGAAACAATCAACATTTCAAGTCACTGAGATCACGCGGCAACCAGTCATTTCCATTAAGGCAAGACAGCACCGAATTTAACGCCTATACTGCAACCATAAT